>JACJUY010005416.1:0-16732 GCA_014220935.1 Platorchestia sp. MABIK | reverse complement strand
TTTCAGGTTGATAATGACCCTGGAGGTCGAAACGTTCAGATAAATTTTTATTCAATGACTTTCCTAAATAAATAATGAGATTTAAGACGTGTATCTTGGCACTTTTATTTATAATCAGGTAATTAATTTAGTAAGTGTCCCGAGTACATCGATATAGCCGTATTTCAAGGCAATCAGTTATTCGTGTATTTTCAGTCTTATTTCCGAGGTATTGTCTCTTTTTTCCATTCCTCGCATTCACTATTCCTAACTTACAGAGGGAATTAAAAGATGAAAGAGTACTTATTTTACTTTTGAAACTGATGAACGCTGTTAATAAGACATGATAGTACAAAATAATGAGGACTTATCTTACGAGTCTATTAAAGTGTCGGTGGTGCAAATACGGAGAGGCTATTAAAAAATCCGAGTGGGGAAAATGCAGCATTTTAATTTATTCAAATTTGCAGGGCCCGGCGCTTCCGGCGGCAGCCCACTTACGGCGGCCTCTCCAATAGCAGCCATCTGAAGATTACGAAAGCGTCATTACAAAATAAAAGCAATCTATCCCTGCTCCAGTGAAAAACTGAGTAGGTTGTAGAGCATAGAATAAACAACTTGTTAAGTTTAAACAGTGCGACGCTTTTTTAAGTTCATAATAATAACATTTATTGAAATCAACCTAACACACCGGTGTTATGCAATACAGAGGCAGTAAGATTTCAAGCCCGTTGTTAGTCTAGGAGACTATTCGGGCACAAGTAGCAAAAGGTGAAAACAGTATTTAAGACTTTTCTACTGAGTTTCTTAGAAATGAATTACTTGATACAAATAGAACCACATAGTAGCTCAATAAAGTGGAAACTTATATTTTTTTTAAATTTAGCCACAGATCACGCCTAAACAGGCCAATTGGCTTCAGTGAATAAGACAACGGGTGCGATTACACTACCGTGACAATTCAACAAAGTGAACCATGAACATACGCGATACGGGCCGAGCTGTTCCAAGTTTTACTGAAACGTTCCGAAGAGCCGCGAGAGAAACGCTGGGGGAGTGATAATGCGAGCAATGCAAGTAATGAAATTTTAATCTCTAGCCACTGAACAATCTCGACTTCAGGCCACGATTGAACTCGTAGAAACAATTTAAAGATTTGCGACTGAAAGGCAGGCCATTCCAATATTTAACCGACTGTTATAAAAAAGATTTTGAGCATACATTGAGAGAGAATTTGGAAGTATTCAAGTTGAGGTCATCTTTAAATCGCGTGTAATGACAGTGACGAACTTCCAGTTCAGAGAGTTTTCCCGCAAGATGGCTCGTTCTATCATCTCTGTAGTACTTGAAGAAGGGTACGAGCACAAAATACTCGTGAATTTGTTCAACGGTGAGAATTCTGGTCCTGCGGTACATCTCATTGATATCATTACTACATCCAGGTGACAAAACCTTAATTGCTCTATCCTGTAACCGTCGGAGCTTAGACAACTGAGTCCGACTCGAACATCCACACACTACAATGCCATTTTTCAAGTGTGGGTACACCAAAGAGAAATATAACATCCTCAGAACACGAGACAAGATAATGTGCGACGGTTTCCGTAGTATGCCAATCGATCTGCCTATCTTATTACAAACCTCTCATGTATAGTTTACAAAGCAAAGTCTGTCATCAAGAACTACTCCTGAGAATTTCCATACCATGGACAGTGCTATTGGTACATCACGAATACAAATCTGTCGAACCATGGACTTATCCCTGTTAGAAAATACCATGTACGAAGTTTTATCAATGTTCAAAGACTATCTATTACAGCACAACCATTTATCAATCGCTATTAGTTGGCTATCTTAGTTATTCACACAATGGTTCTGGTTCCGGACCCGCTGCAAACCGTTTGCAGTTGTGTCATCCGCAAAGTGAATCAAGTTCAGATTTTCGCCAGAATTGCGCACATCATTAATATAAATCAGAAGAAATAGAGGTTCCAGAATGGAGCCCTGTGGAACCCCACAACCGATCTTTCGAAGACCAGATGAATAACAAGAAATATTAACACACTGCTGGCGGCCACTTAGATAGGACTGCAACCAGTAAAGAATATTAGAGCGGTACCCCAGGGCCTCAAGTTTTTTAACTAGTATATCATGATTAATGGTATCAAACGCCTTCGAGAAGTCAAGAAACACCGAAATGACATATTCCTTATTGCTCAAAGAAGAATAAATTGAATCTCAGAACATGTTTAGAGCGTCAGTCGTTGAGCAGTTCCTCCGAAAGCCGAACTGATGAGGAGATAACACACGGAAAGTAGAAAGAAATTTAGCCATTCTGAAGTACATTGGGCTCTCAAAGATTATGCTCAATATGCACATTTGTGAGATTGGTCTATAATTAGAAATTGAACCTTTCGATCCTTTCTAATGAATTGGAATTACTCGAGCTATTTTAAGGCAGTTCGGGAAACACCCCTAATAACAGAAAAAATAATCAGATCAGATAAAACAGCAGAATTACCCCTAGCCCTGGCTTTGAAAGCACAGATTGGGATGGATGTGATATTACTTGATTTAGTTTTAAATGAGTTAATTATGCCAATTATTTCGCTTTCATCAGTTGGAAGATAACCAAAGGAATTACACAGACGGTGCAAATAGGACGTAGGATCAATGTCAGACCTGGGAATATCAGTCTCAAGCCTAGCAGCCACAGTCACAAAGTATTCATCGAGTTTGTCCGCTACCTCCGCTGGTGAATCGATCAATGTACCGTTGTCATTTCACATAACAACATCACCCGATGATCTGTCACCACCACGCAGTGTGCTATTTATGCACTTCCGCGTAAGTTTAGCATTTGAGACACATGAATTAAATCGATCACGAAAGAAATTTTTTTTCGCTCATTTGATTTGATACCCGACTTCGGCAACTTTTATACGTTTTTAGGTGAAGTTTAAATTCAAATTCAAAGTTCTAGAACAAAGTTTAAGATTTAAAGTTCGAGAACAAAGCTTGAGGTTGAAAGTTCGAGAAAAAAACTTAAGGTTTTAAGTTCGAGAACAAAGTTTAAAGTTTAAACTTCTGTCATGGTTCTAACCCCGACGTATGAGAAAACGATCATTTAAAGGACGACGCTCCACTATTTGAATTGTTCGAACCAGCTCTGAGGAATGTCGATATTTGCGCTGGTGGTTATTCATATCCTTCTTCACATCGTCTTCGAGACCACGAAGGAACAAGGGCGTCGTCTACCCGAAGGAGTTGCCTAACGTCGATATCGAGAAAGGTTCTGGTACAATAAGTATTTCTATCATTATTCAATAGCTAACGTCAATTAGATTATCACTCCAATTAATTATCGAGAATCGATGTTCCCATTACGAAAGTGACTTAATGCGCCAGAGTCAAACGTAACCGCTTGTTCGTGGAATTAATCCATCTTACTATCATAAAGAAATTATCGTGGAAAGGCAGACGCTACCCTGAGCTACCACTTCTAGAGGGATATGCGAGGGCGACCCTCTTCTCGTCATAGCCGTGTGTGTAGCGGACCTGACTCCGTGCGGGGAGACCCGGGTTCGAGTCTCGGCGCTGTTGGCGATTTTCTCTGTTGGGTATAGGAGAAAAATTCTAAGCACAATACCCCTCTCTACCCAGGTGTCTGAAATGGGTACCGGTCTTTGACTGGGGGAAAGCGTCATGGCGTCCTGGTGTTAGTTCTAAGGCATTTGAAAAACCAATGTAAAAGGTGATATGTATCATGCTTCAATTGGAAATAAAGCATCCGTAGATGCCGATGTTTGTTTGTTTGTTTTTCTAGGGACGCGCGTCAGAAGCCCAGTGACTGCGACTGAGTAAAGAAGTGTCCTCTGCCAGCCTGCACTTCGGGCTGGGCTTGGCCTATCTGCACGATTACATGTAACAAGTGTTAACTACATATTTCCATTGTCGTAAATTAGTACAGTCACGAAGCCCATTATAATCATCATCCCAGAAGCACAGAGTCCAACATCGCAGGATTTCTACCCCGCCCACCCCTCTCCCTCCACCTCCGAGTAGCTACAGAAATGTTAGGTTAGGGGAATTTAGGTTAGGTTATGTCAACTTAAGTTAGGTGAAGTAGATTAGGTTAAGTTAGGTTAGGTTGGGTTAGGTTAGGCCAAGTTCAGTTAGTTTAAGGTTAAGTTAAAAAGTTTGAGAATCCCTGTCCTTGAGTGCCGAGATGGAGGGTCGAATGGCCAAACACCAGCGGTCGTTGTCATAACTTATTATAATGATTTAATGCAGGTTTACTTAGGTATTCCGCTGTAGTATCCACTTACTAAGTACTTGTAGTGGTTATAATGCAATGATTAATAATAACTGTGCAACGAACAGATAGGTTAATAAACCTCAGTAGTACTACATAGGTAAAAATTTGGGGCGAATGACAACTTGATGTAGCAACTCGGAGGTGGAGGGAGAGGGGTGCGCGGGGTAGAAATCGTGCGATATTGGACTCAGTGCATCCCGGAATTCACGAACAAGATGAGTGTCTTAAACGCATGTTTCCCTTTATCACCCTCTTGCCATTCTTTCTGCGTGTAGGTTTTTATCGGTGCTATGACTTAAGCATACATACGTAATGTCACTTGAAGTGTAGAATAGATACGTTAGGTTCACTTTCATACATCGGATAATTCTGTCTTTATTTTAGGTAATAAAATAATTGATGTGGTTCAAATCTTGTAAATTTCCCACTAAGGATGGAGATAGATTATCGTAAATATGAAGGTTGCGCTACCGAATATAATTGATTAAATGAACGTAAATTACTAATTACAATATAGACGTTGAAAAGGTCTCATTTGGTCTTGATTAACCAAAATAAAAAAAAGTAACCTTAAATGTCACGCCGACCAAAAAGATGACAGCAACCATTACAATTTGTGTGCAGCGATGGAAAATTTATGCATCCAAATCCGACGATCATAACAATGATATATCATCGGTAGGATCAAAAATCATAGAACCATAACAATGATGTGGAATCGGAAAGATCAAAAAACCGATAAGTATAACAGTTTGAGAACAGAGTTTAAGGTTTAATGACCGAGAACAAAGTTTTAGGCTTAGAGTTCGAGAACAAAGTTTAAGGTTTAAAGTTCAAGTATTAAGTTTAAGGTTTAATGATCATGTACTTTCTCTTATTTTGGTTAATGTATAAAGTTTTAAGTAATAGAAATTCAGTTAGGCTGCGGTAATTTGTGATAATAGGACCGAGAAACGGGACGTTTACCAGGGAAGAATTCCTCTTACCTACGGACAAGAGTGTCTGACAAAAGCGCCCATACCGTCAGCACACTCACCGCGTCCAACACGTCCCATGGGCTCGCAAGTACAGCAGCGGAGAGTCAACCTCCCAGGTGCCAGACTCGGACCTCCAGAAGCAACGGCCCGAAGACGTGTCGATGAGTGCCGGCCGGCGAGGCACTCAGGGAACCTAGCACCACATGCCTAGGTGACACTCTATTGCTCCACGGCTGAGGCTGAACGTAATGGTGGCGATGACAGCCTGAACAGAGCTGAGACGTGCGTGCGTGGTTGGGTTAGAGAGGTGTCTGTCGACCCTTCAACAGCACGAGCTGATTACACGTTGGCATCGACATAATAGTTTGCAATGTGTATGCCACCGATAGGTCGTAGTCAGACACTCAAGTCTATTTTGTTTTGTAGGATATTTATATTTTAAACAACCCGGAAATCTAGATTTTATGCAGAGGCCGATCGTATTTTTCATTGAGATTTGTTTTAAATGAATAGAAAAAAGAACTAGAGTAAAAACGAACATTACATTCATTGCAAACATTTCGGAATTAAAATTCCATCAGCAGAATTGAAACAAGAGAATAATTTGTTTATTTTTAAAAAACTCAATAAAAGTCATATATACAGGGTGTTGGTGGAACTCTTGGTAAAAACTTCGGCTACTAGTAGAAAATACAAATTTAAACTTTTTCATCAGTGAAAAAAATATCGAAAAACGCTTAGTTTTTTAATTGGGCTTAGCAGTTTTCAATGCTGCGCTTCAAGAACTCACGGCGATCCTAGTTAACCACATGCACTAATGTTCAATAATAACACACGAGGGTAATGAAAAACGTTAAATAACATGAGGTACTTTAATAAATAATAGAAAGTAACGCATCAAAGAAGGTGTTCAAAATTTCGACCATTAACAACGATACACGCACGACACCTTCGTCGAAGCGAGTTGCGTACGTTGCCAAACATTCCTGGGTTGTCCGCGATATCTCCAGCAGCGACTGCAATTCGAGCGACAAGGACTTCTTCCGACTCCACAGGTGTCGCATAAATCAGAGATTTCAAGTGGCCCCATAAGAAAAAATCTAACGGAGTCAAATCAGGTAACCTCGGTGGCCAGGACACAGCACCACCACGACCAATCCACCGATTTGGAAATTGTTGGTCAAGAAACCGTCGCACATTTAGAGCATAATGTGCCGGAGCTCCATCGTGTTGAAACCAAAGTCGTCTACGAATACCTAATGACACATCTTCCAATAAACCAGGAAGGACTTCTTTAAGAAAGATTTTGTACACATTTCCAGTAAGACGCTCTGGCAGAATGTATGGACCAATGAGTTGATTGTGCACGATACCTGCCCAAACATTGACAGTGTAGCGATGTTGGTGATGACGTTCATGGATGACATGAGGGTTGTTCTGCTGCCATGAGTGAAAGTTATGAAAATCAAAAAATCCATCTCGGCTGAAGGTTGCTTCATCCGTAAACAACACACACTCTGCAAAAGTGGCATCTTCTACCCCCCGATCTAAAAACCACTGCGCGAATCGCTCACGAGGACCATAATCAACGAGAAGGAGACCCTGGACTCTCTGGAAGTGATATGGATGATAATTATTTCGGTTCAATACATGCCACACTGTACTATGGTCACGAATACCCAAAGATGCTGCTGCGGCACGGGTGATCGTACGCGGGTTTCTACGGAAATGTTCCAACACTTCTTGCTCTCGATGATAATTTATTGGGCGACAAACGTCTACTCTGTTTACACTAAAACTGCCGGTTTCCGTCAATCTTCGGTGCAATGCAGTGAATGATCGATGATCAGGGACTTCTCGATTAGGGTAACGTTCGTGATAGATTCTCGCGGCACGTCTTGCATTACCATTAGCAGCACCATAAGTGAAATGCATGTCTGCCATTTGTGCATTTGTAAGGCGATACATCTTACCACTTCAGTGCCTCGGTGCTAACTGACAAAAGTTACACATACGCTTCCCACCAGGGGTCGCTAACGTTGACTAGGAATTTCTAGAAATTTCCTGAATCTGTGAATTAATGTTTTAAACTGTAACTAAAACATGTTTGATTCTGCCAACACTTGTTCATTCTAATTCCCCATATTGCCCTTATTCCTGTCTGTTGCGAAATCGCTGTTGTGTTCTTGTAGCGTGGCATTAAAAACTTCTAAGCCCAATAATTCAAAAACTAAGCGTTTTTCGATATTTTGTCACTGATGAAAAAGTGTTTAAATTTGTATTTTCTACTAGTAGTCGAAGTATGTATCAAAAGTTCTACAAACACCATGTATATGTATATTCCGCAAAATTTTCTGAATGTGTAAAAATCCTACTTTGTATTCATTCATACACAAGCTAAATCATACTCCTAATTCCCACAGGCACACATGTGCACGTTAATTCAGGTACACCAGCAAGCACACACTGTGCATAGATACACACACGCACACACTCACATACACAGAATTACGTCAGTAGGTGGGAGCAATTGATAACTTTACGGCACTAATGTCTTTGTTGAGGTTAGGTTTATGAGTGAATATGAAAAGAAACTTAAAAGTTCTAAGGTCATGCTCACTATTAGCTCTGTATAAAGTTGAAAAATTGGTGTTTATGAATGAATGATTTGAATTTTCAAATCATTCAAAGAATTTTCAAAGCCCTTTTCAAAAGGTTTACGAATTTATCGCCCGATGGCAATGATACTAAGAAGGAACACCAACATCCTAGCATCAAGAGAGCCTCAGCCTCAATGATACGCTTGGCCGTCGGTAACTGCCAAAACCAAGCTGTCTATGCGTGATTGAACAAACACGTTAAGAGAGTAACTCAAATCGGTCTAAACGCCCTCAATCCCTACTAATCATTAAGAAACCAAATCCTACATTCAATTTCTGTAAAATGAATATAATTTAATGAATATGGTGAAAGTTGCGAAGACACCGAAACATATTCTTCGAAGCGAAGTGGTTACCCTCGGTGATTTTGAACTCTATTAGAATGGTTGGGTGGCGGTGAGGAGGGTTAGGGGATAAAGAGGAAGAATTCATCTGATGACGACGTATGTTGGACAGATCAAGGGGATCTAGGAGGTTAGAATAACATTCAACCTCATTGAAGCGGTCAGACGGAAGCTGGGTGGCGTCCTTCGTATTATTATTCGTAAAGCAGAAAATTATGCGGAGGTTCGTAGCGGATTGCACAACTGCTTCATCGTTTTTGACTAGAACACATCTCTCACTAGATAGGGATTTTAATTCTTTTTGAGGTAATACAGGAACTACATTGGTCAGCCGCAGTCCTCTCTAGTAGCATCGCACTTGTAAGTAAATGCAACATAGGTGGTTGTTTAAAACACAAAAAAAATGCTCGTTCATTTACAAAAAATGTGCTTTGCGTCGGTGGATAGGCACCAATTCTACTTCACGATGATGCGCTGCCGTATGTTGTAAGACATTGCGGAGACTCACAGACCGGGGAAACGAGACTTTACTACATCCTCCTTATTCCCTCGATCTTTCACCTAATGACTCTTAATATTTTAGGGTTCTATGCACATTTTTAAAAGGAAAAACTTTCAGGCCCAAATTAAAGATGGAATTTGTCTGAAAAGATTTTGTGTCATCACAGTTAATAAATTTCTATGAGGGAGGGATAATTAATTTCATTATTTGACAGAAAATCAAAGATTTTCAAGACTGATATGTTCATGTAGATAAACATGTTTATTGTTCACTAAAAAAAATTGTTTCTGGAATTGGCCTTTCGTTTTGTGACACCATAATAACCCCAGAAAAATAATAGCAAGTAAGTTTACTCTGTTTTCCTTCATACCCTCCAATCATGGACCAAAATATGGGAACTAGAGCGTAAGTATCCACTCAATACAGGGTTGGAAAAACCTCGTTATTTAAAATAGAACAATGCCCACCTGTTTGTTTAGTTTTATTGGGTATCATTAGGTTTTATTGGGTTTCATTAGGTTGTACTGGCTTTGTACGCTTCTTATTGGATTACGGTATGCTTTATTCTACTCATTAGTAATTTCTTTTAATGCATTGATTAATGATTTGTGTGCAGTGTGAATACAGTTTAAGCTGCTTCAGTCAAAAGCTGTCTCTAACAATCTATCAGTAGTGTGATTTGATAACCTATAAATTTATGATTTTCATCTCCTCAATCTTTCTGTCAGTGTCATTAAGTGCAACATGATATCTTTTCTAATTTCTCAACTTTACGAAACAGTTGAAGTTCATCACGTGATAAATTGCAAAGAAATTCACCCAATATTTCTTTATTGGAACGCTGTCAATAGTTAAAATGTACTCCCAATGAAGTCTATAAAACGCAACGTTTCGTTGTTCAAACATCATCATCAGGCTGAAAATATACAGAAAATTAATCAGTCACATTGGTAAAATGCAAATCTAATTCTTAAGCTAAATGAGACTAGTATGGAAGTTGAAATCACAGCACAAAAATATTTTATGAATGACTTGATGTAAAGTTTGTACAACAAAAGTATGTATTCACGAGATCAGGTAGAGTAACAGTATTGCACACTATAGATGCTCATTGGACAAGCGATAGGGGCGAAATGACCGGACGTTCAGTTGCTTAGGACTTCTAAGCTGCGGTTTTAGTGAATTATTTTAGAGCAAAAAAGTCTTTCGTGTTTTAGTTGAGAACAGGCTGAAGTTCATGGATATTTAACGCTTCTATAATTTGAATGTGTTCTCTTTTAGTTATGTTATATAATATTTTGGTGTTAGGGTATAGATCTTCATTTGATGGTTTGCAACTGTGGTCAATGCGAAAATGGTTGAAAATAGAACCTTGGTATTTATGGGCGGTTGATCAATCTTAGCCTCAGGGTCATCCTGGTCAAGCCAATGTAACATTTATTAAGAGACTTACATTCTCTTCTGTCACACTTAAATTGGTAAATTACACTGGCTCTTTCCAGATCAATAACCCTGGATGCTGACATATTATTTTTCACTAAGAGGTCAATAATTTTGAGGTTTTTATAATATACACAGACATTGACAGTGTTCCATAAAGAAATGTTGAGTGAATTTCTTCGCAATTTATCACGTGATGAACTTCAAGTGTAACATGATACTGAACGCTCGGGACCTGCATTAGCTTTTTAGGTCTACGAGTTTCCTATCTACAATATAATTTTATTCTCCATTAGCACCGACTACAGTGAGGTCAACTGCACCACCACCAGAAAAACGGAGTACGACTTTTGAGTTCTTTTGCATTTCTCAAGAAGACAAAGAAAAATTAATTGTTCAACTGGGAAAATTTTCCCTTAGTTAAATATTAATTCTAATGGAATAGGAAATAAGGAGTTCCACAAGTTTTGTTCTGTGATGCGACCTGGACACATACTGCCAAACCAAATCGTCATACCGCCAGTCGGCATTATATGTGACGATGTTTGGAGTAGGTTTGGGGCAGGGAAAGCTCAAATGCTCCTTTAAAATGTTCAAACATTATAGAGTCTAAAATGTTGATCTCTATGATGATGCAACTTACCTACCACTATCGGGAGAGACTTCCCCATGATGATCCAAATTGTGTTGTACAACCCATAGGAAGTAATTAAGGTTCAAATTAGATTCAAGATGTTAAGTTTGAAAATAGGGTCATTAAACGCAAAACAATAAAATCTGCATTGGGCCTTCCTTACATGTTTGTGTATTCATTTGTGACTAAATTAAAAAAACACTCGAATGGTGGGTTCTTTTGTTTTTTCAGGTGTTTTTTTGGAAGAATTTTTTAATGCCAGCCCTGACTCAACATGAGCTTTATGTCGTGTAGAAAGAATGTCAAATTTTTAGCTGGAATAGTAATTCGATAGGCACACCGGGAAGACCATCTGTTCGAAAAAATGACCTCAAGTTAGAAGTTACATAAAATAATCCATAAAATCTTTTTTGTTGAAGTCCATTCCCATAACAGTAAAATAGAGTTGGAAACATGGGTAGTATAAATATCCTTTCAATCCAAACCAAGTATCCAAACCAGTGAGGATATCCTTGTGAAATACAGAACACTTATCTCTATCATTTACTTTGGAAAACAGGTAGCCTTAGAAGTGCGTTAGGTCCTCTTAGTTTCCATTGTAAATTTGACATTTGTGAGTCATCATTGGGGTATTGAAAAAATAGAGGAGCATCACATCGTTAAAACGCACAGAAGTTACGTTTACATACCGTCTGGCTAGAAACTCTGGGCATTCGCTCGACAATTTTTTATCAGTTGAAATACATACAAATGTTCTGAAATGTTAAGGATAGTAACAACCCCATGCTTAAGCTCTATAAAACAGATTAAGGGCTTATATAACCATGTCTTGCCTAAATTATTAACAGGGATCGAGTGTGGGAAACCCATACAAATAAGTTTGATACGACCATGTCAATTGCAAGAATTTTTATTATCCTGCAAGTTGAGCACAATCAAAGTTATTTAAAAACCCTGAACGGAACAAAGAAGGCAACTCAAGGAAAATAGGCTACGTAAAGATTAACATGGTAACGCTCAATGCGAATATGAATAATATTTTATTGAATTGTTAAAGTTAAAATCTAAAAACGGTGGCGATTGGCGTCCCCTAGCACGGCTTAGTCCGTGCTACAGCTGCAGCGACGAGAGAACGTGAGGAGCGGAGTGCTACTATATATGGGTATCTTCCTCCAAGACTAGAGATCACGGCCCTGGTCAACGCAGGTCTCGACGTCGAGTCAGGCGAATGTCTACCGTTAGACCTTTAACGAAACATAAGTAGTGGGCTGACAAGCCGTCCCAGATCCTCTAGCAGACACCAAGTAACGGTTCCACTGCAGTTGGGAGCGCCGAAATAAAACGCGTCCAGCGCGACTCACAGATCCGCCTCTTCACCCCCGGTTATTAAGGTTGTTAAATTGAAGATACTGCAAGGAAGAATAGTCTTATTAGCAAGAAAAGGGAGAGCATCTGGGGCATTTGTAGATCAGCTCAAGTATATGAATAAACAAAACCTACCCCCATCACAGCAATGCTAACCTGAGTTAAAGTTGTGCCTCAGTGTGGTGGACACTTTCGGAGTCACGAAGTAATGACGTTAGAGGTAAGGTAAAGGAGTAAAGAGGTAAAGCAAGAAATTCTCATGAAGAGCCGAAACAGGTAAGTAACAAGAGCTAGATTGCGAGTTAAGATTTACCTAGAGACCTAGACAGCGTACTAGCTGTCAGCCGGCAGGCCTAGGTAACATTATTAAGGAAAGATTTAAGCATATAACTTGAGCCAAGTCGGCTCTAATCAATTCAAGTATCCTATCAAGTTAAATTCACACTTACTCACATTCACACGCACTCATATTCACACAGTTAGAGTAAGGTAAGAAATAAGTTAATTAAGCGTGGTAATCAAGATGGTAGCAAGAGGTAGAATTACAGTCGGCAAGTAACGACTATGCCAGAAGCAAGGACTAATCAAGAAATTGACGTTAAGAGGAAGTGAGCGAGGAAGCACGGAAGATGGCGAGATACCGCAGGTTCAGCGCAGCAGGATCGACGGCCAGGTAAGACAACAGGAGACGACCGCAAGACACATCGCTCCCAGCACACTAAGTTCGGCGGTTACAGCACCGAGGACGACCATATACGTCGCACTTTACCCGTAATGCACACATGAGAGTATGCTAAGGTTAAAGGGTTCAAAAAATACCTACACATGAACAGCAAAGGAAGCTCCCACCTCACCTGCCAGAAGCCACGTTGAACAGTAAGTAAGGGTCAAACCCCACTGTGCCTCTCAGGGCAATGGGAAATTTCAGAATTCCCCATACGAGAGTTCTTAATTTTATTTACTCAAGCTCCCCATCGGGATGGTAATCTTCGCTAACATCTGATGATCACAATAATTAGTAATCTTTAAAGGTCGAGGAGAGAACTAGTATAAATGTTGACAGTGTTAGTGCTCACGGTGCTCTGCACAGATACTCTTATGAAGTCACGTGTTTAAGAAGTCATGTGCGGATGCCAAGTATTTTAAAGATCTTTTCGTGTGCAGGTGTGATACTTTTTGAAAAGTCATGACGTATGTTAATAATGTTTTAAAATTTGTATAGATCTGATAGAGAATAAATTAGCCAGGATAGCAAATTTCAAAGTTTCACAATACATTAGAAATTTTAATTAAACTGAGCAGTACTGAAAATAGTGTATAAAATAATATATTCGACTTCAGATGTCATCTTAACATTAGAAATAACACACAAACATAAAGGACAATATGATAGATAAAGAGAACAGAGCTATAAGAATTCTGATTACACTACTGCACAGCTCCCTTTAATTAAAGCATGTGATAAATACTACAAGTCTTGAAAGTAAATACCACGGATGTTTACATTCTTCGAATTAAAAAAACACAGCGCTGTGTCTAAGTGAAGAGGAAGGAGTTGTCATTGCCAATATGAATAGATGTATTAAAAGTGTGCGTTCCTGATATCAAACTTTTTTAAAACTTTAAAAATCTCAGAACCAAATCATAGAATTTTTTAAATCCGGGAAAAAATCAATATCTTACGACGTAAGCTGAAAAACGGAACCTACATTTTCGATGGCATGGACTCAAAATCATTTGTATCATGAAGTGAATGAAGAATACTTTCCACCAAATTTTCCGCTTAGACCAATCTTTTCGACAATCATTACTTCCAGCAACAAGCAAACAGTCCAGCTAAATCTTAAATTCCCGTCTTGAAACTGCCTGCAGTGGAGCAGAACTCAGTGGGCTTCGTAGTGTTAAAGTGTTAAATAAGGTATAAGGCTCAAAGAACTTCTTATGCGCTTTCGTCTCCCGAAAGTCTTGTTGTTAATTTCATTCTACGGAAAACCATAGACATTTGCACACGCAAATTTTTTTGAACGCTAGAGTCAACAGTCATTGTCGTAGGCTTGCTAAATCTCTGTTCAGCACATTACTGGAGCTGTCACTGTTGAATAATTTTTGTTTCCTAACAACAAGTTTTACGGGGAGGTTAAGGGCTTGGCCAAGGAATTGTTATTTTTTCGTTTGCAAACATTTTCCGGCGCTTCAACAAAGAGAAATGGTTGAGCTAATGCTCACAAAATTTCACACCCGTTTTTATAGACGGTGTACAGGCGACACGTTTCTGCATCAGAACGATGTCTTAGGCTCCTCTTTGTCTGAAATACTTCAATGATGTACACAAGAATATCAAATTTACAATGGAAACTGTTAGAAAGATGAAAAGAAGTTGGAGTCATATTGGTATGCCTGATCGAAGATGTTTTACAAATGTGAATGTCCATCACTCCGCAAGGACCTCTTCACTTGTTGGGGTATAAGACTTCGTGGTTTAATGAAGTATGTTTTCAATCTCGATTGTGTCAAAATTTAAGTGAAAACGGCAAATATGGAATGTGCTTGGCTCACACAAATACAAAAGCAATTTTTTACAGTGAAGGATTTTTCTTTGTTGAACGAGTCACGATTCCGGGAGTTTTCAGTCAAAATATTGATATTCATTCTACTTGAAATGAAACTCATGTTGAGATAGCACAAAAACTTTTGTTCTTAAATTTTGTTTCACATTAGTTTTTGAAAATTTCTCCACTTTTCAAAAATCACATTTCAGTTAAATGAAAATTTTCAAAAGAACAACTCTAGAGTAAAAATTTGAGCAAGGTAAATAAAAAAAGACGTTTCGACTCTATACTGCGGTCATCATCAAAGTATATCTGTAAAAAAAAATTCCAAAGCTTAATATAACTGAAAGTACAAAGTCACTGAGCTAGATCAGCTAGGCTAAATAATTATAAACTAAATTCTTAGTAGTTCAAGATAAAATTTAGGTAGCTAGTTGGATAAACGGAGCAGACATGAAGAGGGAAGTGCACTGATCGAAGCTTGGCGTGAGACTGTTGGCGTGAGTTCTTGACGATGCCTTTAAGTAACCTTTTGTTCTCCGCATGCTTTTTCTATGTGAGCAAGTTTAGGTAGTTGGAGAATTAGTAGTACTTTACATTTTTTTCAGCGCATGTTTTCTGATCTCCGAGGCTTCCGCAATTTTTATTGATTCTGTGTCAGAGTAGGTGTGCATTATGCTAATTAAAAGCTGGGAGGAATGCATCCAAGTTGGGTGGTTCTTTTCGGTGATCATCTCTGAAGTGTTTGAAGATGCTGCTGGATGAATAACGATGCTGTTTTGCTTTTCTCTCTAGAGTGCAGGTGGTGTGTCCTACGTAGGAAGCCTGACAGCTTTCCTCTGGTCAGGTAAACTTAGTTGTAAACCACGCTCGCGCGCTGAAGATCTGGTGCTCGAGGTTTGGTAGTGAAGAATGTTGCTAGTTTTCTTGGCTTGAAATACGGCCTGACGACAATTTTCTTTGAAGGACCAATTGTACGGGTGTGTTGCAAAACTGTTTTCGTGCGAATATCTATCTTTTTTGGAAGGACCGAGGCTGTGTAGTTCGACGTAGAGGTCAACTGTTTCTGCTGAGCTAGTCTGACCACAACCATAATATCTATTTAAAAGTATTTGCACTACGTTGTCTAAAATCATTAGGGGAAGCCGTTGTTTGTTAGTACTTGTTTTATGCGGCTGATTTCTTGCGTGCATGTCGACCACGTCGGGTGATATTTTAATGCGAGATGAAGTAGTGTCTTTGCAATTGATTTCTTGAAATACAGGGGTACCTGGGAAATGAAGTGAGTGTATGACCCATTCTCAGAATGTTAAATTAACGTGAACAGAAGCTGAAAATTGCGTTCCTTTTAATTCCATGCGGACTTCCAAGATGTGAAACTGGTTTTCCTGCATTTCCTCGTGAGTAAACTGCAGAACCGAATTGCTGTGCTTTCTTTTTTTGAAACAATGAAGATGAAGCGCACTTGAAAATACTGCCAGAATGTCGTCCACATACCTTTTGTAATATCTTGGTTTTGATGTTTTTTTTGTCGCGAAAGCAGGTTTCCTTACAGGTGGAGACATGTAGAAGTCAGCGAACGTTGGTCTCAGTGAATGTCCCATGCTCACCCCGGAGGTTCCAGCTCAATGTCTGGCAATTGTGTTGGAATGGCGTCTCAGTCGTGCAAATTATCACAGATTTTTGAATATTTCACGCGGAATGCTAGGTGGCGACAGGGATGGATGGAGGTATGGTCTTGACATAATTATTTCAACTGTTTCATGGAAGAGGTACGTTGGTAAAAAGGGACTCGACATCAAGCGTGACAACTTTATTCGTAGATAATATTTCTAGGGAGCCCAGATCGATAAGCAGCTGGTCTCTGGAGGCAAGCATGTAAGTTTGGTTGATGTATCCCAATTGAAAATTTTGGTTGTATCGCCGGTGGAACAGCGTTGGCAATACGGTCGTTTTTTGGTTGA
>JACJUY010005415.1:42451-59497 GCA_014220935.1 Platorchestia sp. MABIK | reverse complement strand
AGTGAACTTGTGTCTGCTTGTAACTTGGTTATGTTTGTCCCTATTTGTGTTGCTGACCTCCAGCTATCATTGCTTCCGGTGTGCGTGGAGTGAACTTGTGTCTGCTTGTAACTTGGTTATGTTTGTCCCTATTTGTGTTGCTGACCTCCAGACCTCCAGCTATCACTGCTTCCGGTGTGAGTGGAGTGAACTCGCGTCTGAGATTATCTTGGTTATGTTTGGCTGCTTGCTTCTTCTTGTGTAGATGGCCATTCGTTGCTTCCAGTGTGTGTGGAGTGAGCTCTAGTCTATGATTAACTTAATAATTAATAAGCCAGAAATATTTAATGCTTTTCGTAGTGTTGCATGTTCAAATAGCTGGATTAAAGTGTTCTTTTAATTAATTGGTTTTAGTTGTACAGCCCATTTGAATGAGTTGTGTCCAGCTCATGTATTGCAAGTGTTCAGCCCATGTATTGCATGGGTTGTGCATCTGTTGTCTTACAAACCAGTGCACGGTGTAAGATAAAGGTCATGTATTGCATTTTCATTCATTAAATCTTATATTTTACTCTTGTGTACTCATATTTCTTGTTCAGATGTCGAAGTGGGCGTTGAGCAAGCAGGAGCCCGGCAAGTTCACGGGCTCGACAGGAGTGAAAGTGCTGAGCCAACAGGAGCTCTCCTCCGGCCAGCAGGCCTGGGCTAAGAAGGTCAGAACTTTGTTAAATTCTCCTCACAAAACTTTGAGTGCAACGTGACCCACCGGTGGTCATTGAGGGGATTTTCATAGTGCTGCTGACTGACCAGCAGTCACTAACTCAATTTTTGTAAATACTTAATGAAAGCTAAATGAAGACACGATCTATTTAATATTCGTTATTTTCGAAACTGGTCTCTATAAATATCTTATTTGAGTTGGACATTAAACTTTAGTTTAACCCGCCGTACTTAACGTGTTAATAGTTTTGCAGTGTGTAGCCATTGTTTCAACTTACGTGAACAAACTGTAACCTTGAATAAATTTTAAACTGTATTAAAAGGAAGCAAAACTGTTATGAAATGTGACCAAAACACCCATGAAAATAAAAACTTGGAAAATCGTGTGCATTTTGATACGACGCAGAAGTACGACTCTTAAGTATAGAGGATTTTTACGTTCGCTGGTAAATGATATATCGACCCTTCTATGATAACCTGAGCTAGTTTCCAATGCTGGGAAATTTTGTGAAGAAATTCATTAGTTTGAATCAAATTTACCCACCAATTAAAATCGCCCAAATTTTACCCTCTATCGCGTTCACTATTGGTGAATTCTCGTTCGAGATCTTATTGGTGAATTTTTCCTTACAGTGTCAAAATTTCCATTATATTCCCTCCCAAGTTAATTTGACTTAAGTGAAGAGGTGCCTGTTTCATTCTTTCCTATTCCTATTCTACACCACATGCTTCAGAAGACGAACAGTTGTGCGCGTCACCACTTCCACACGCCTCGTTGAATTCAAACTCTAAAATTGCATATTATCATGAATTTTGAGACTCGGCCGGCTATTATGGCTGGCCCCTCATATCACTTAGTGTTGCGTTTCTCCTAGTAATTGATGTAGTTTGTTCTGATTTCAGAAAATGAAACTGCTAAATTGAAAATAAACTGTGTAATTCAAAAATGGAATATTTTCGCCACAAATCTTGTCGTGAGCCATTGTATCTTTATATAATGAGCGTCAGGCCCTTAATTTAGTTTTGAGAATGATGAAAACTTTGTTTACGAATCATTTATTCATGTTCCAGGAGCAACTGAAGTGTGCAAAGCCAGTATCGTCTGCGTTTGGCATGCGCATGCTGCAGAAGATGGGCTGGAGCCCCGGTGAGGGGCTTGGCAAGAACAAGGAAGGCTCTCTGGTGCCCCTCCAGCTCGATGTCAAGATGGACAAAAAAGGTAAAAGGCGCTATGGTCATAACATGTTGACTGCGATGGGTTAAACTGAAGATGAATATTCAACTCAATTTTAAAGTCAAAAGTTGTTAGCAATTTTATAAATACTAAACATCAACTGGGGCCATTAAAACCGTCAATTTGAAAGATTGTTAAAATTTTTCACACTATCGAACGATGGGTCGTTTCGTAGCAGGTTTTTATAAATGCCAAACATTAACTGGGTCCATTAAAAACCGTAAATTTTAAAAGATTGTTGAAATTTTTTAAACGACCAAAGAATGGGGCATATCGCAGCAGGAAGAATTTCAGTGCAACCCATCGATGCGTCGTATCGCAAACAAGTTAATTGTGTTTGGCTACCGCGCTCAATTGTAATCGGGCTTTACTGGTGTCTTGACAAACCAAATGTATCAGTGATT
Source organism: Platorchestia sp. MABIK (assembly GCA_014220935.1). NCBI lineage: Eukaryota > Metazoa > Arthropoda > Malacostraca > Amphipoda > Talitridae > Platorchestia > Platorchestia sp. MABIK. The sequence continues at coordinate 57,160 of JACJUY010005415.1, read as the reverse complement.
AGTTGTCTCTATTCAATCAGCAGTCCCTTATCATTCATGGTGAACCCACTTGTGCACATGATGCAAAGCAATTATTTTTCGTCGCTTCCTCTTGAATCAATTGTTGGTGAAGTTATACCTTGGGTAGCCTTTCTTGAAATTCTATTACCCTTACCAATAATATTAATAACTCTGTGTACAGGCCCAAGCAATCAGCCCACATTAAGAACTGCAGTTTTGTATTATTTGACTTGATCTGTAACTTCTGATTTTGATTGCAGGATTCCATGCCCAGGAGGAGTTGACTCCCGTGAAGCCATCGATCCCCATGACCAAAAGTCTGTCAGGTGAGGAGGATTTCCGGCCGTGCCTCCTCAGCACTCCATTGATGGGCCTGTCCGTTCCAAGTGTCGGAGCTACGTTTGTCAATGGAGTTTCGAGCCAGCAGCGCCCTCGTGCTAATGCGTTAAAATCAACTTCCAACGCCTTCAATGCAATTTCAAACCGACGGACTAGTTCCGCCAATCAAGACACTCGAAATTCCGATTCTGGAAATGAAGGCCCGACTGCCGGAAGCAGTACTGGTCTGTCTGGGAGAAACATGAATAGCTGTGCCCCAAAGAGGCCTGTGTCCTATTCTCAGTTGGGTGAGGCGGTTCGAGGGGGTGGGGGTGGCGGGCCGGCAAGGGAAGAACTCTCGTACATGCGCACCGACACTGCGCAAACACCAGCTTTGGGCAGTTCCAACACACTCACTTTGGCATCGCTGCTCAACTTTGCGTCATGCCAGCCGAGCTCCCTTCCTCCTGGAGCCTTCCTTCGTGTACTCAATTTCTTGTCATCATTGAACCGTGAGAAACGTGAGCGTGAAGCAGCACCATCGCAGCTGCTGCAGTCTAGCTTACTTCAAGCAGTTCAGATGGCGCTGTTAGCAAACGCTCAAAATGGCTCGGCAGCACCCAGATTTGGCAGCAGCAACTTCGGGGGTGCCGGCATGAACGCGTCCCGAAGTGGTGACAGTATCCAGCAGATGTTGGGCTCCGGATTCCCATCAAACAACAGTCGCCAGTCAGGCTTTATGGGGAACAACAGCAGTAACTTCAACAACAATAACTTCAACAACAGCTTCCAGGCTGGTGGCGCTGTGAGACTTCCCTTGGCTGCCAACCCGCGGCCTCCACCCCTCATGAGCACGGTACCTGCCTTCTGATGACCCTCACCTCGCAAATCTTATTGCGTGCTATAAGACGAAGTTTGCCGCGCACAGTGGACTCTCGACTGGCCAGCGTCTCTTAGAGCTATCTGACTTCAAGGGAACCTGTACACTATAATGCAGTTCAACCTACGACAGTGTTCGAGAGGCTTAGCAAAGCACGTACGGTCGTGCTGTTTTAGTCACTGAAATTCTTCTCGCAGTTATGCACTTCATTCGCTACTGTGCTGGACAACTATCTCTAGATTAGAATCGGAAGTTTGCTCGATAGAGCTAGTAAAGCTGCTCATAATTTTTTCCAATAAATATTGGAAAAATTTCGTTGCCAAACGAGGGTCCACTGTGATGAGGCTTTTCAGCTCAAACTCCCGTCTTTAATAAACAATTGAGGAGGCTCATGAGTAGTTCAGGCTCTGTGAGGTCGGCGTCAGGAATGCCACGTTGTAACATCAAAGCGTATTATTCGTGTCTTATTATTCTATGAAAAACATATTTGTGTTGTGGTGTTTTTGGAGTGTGTTTTGTTATGGTGTATTCCTTAGTAGTCACCAATATGAAACAACATTAAATAGATGACAGATGTTGATATGATGTAGGGGATAGGAGAAATGTGTGACTTGAGGAGTCTACTTCTTATTCTCTGTGACAGAGAAACAGCCTTGTCTTTGGTACCATAGAAACCACTTCGTCTCCTTAGGCTCAGAAATTGCTGATTTTATTCTGCCATAATCGCCTTCAGATCTTTTTTGTCGTACCGTTATGAGACTATTGACGTGCATCTCTCCTTTGCGCCGTTCTCTTATCTCAATCATCACTGCAAGCTCGTTATACTGTTGGCTCAATGGAGAATTGTTACATCGTTTTTAAGAGAGACGTGTTTTTTTTAATTTTTCTATCTTTGTTGAACGTGCGTTGGGTTCATGTATATTTTCCACAAGAGGCGAGATGATTAAAGTCTGTTCTCATTGACAATATTTTAGGTAAAATATTATGAAATTTTTTTGAGCTACTCTCAGCAATCATGTTACAACACAACACTCATGGTATGTTGTGGATCTCATTTTCAGAAGTTGCCAATCTTGTTGCACATTCCCACGTTTGACTTTTGCATAGGTTACCAAAAGTTCATTTTGAGTGCACAACGACTAACATGATCTAAATTGGGACAGTAGAATAAGGCAATAGGTTTATAAATACTTGGTTTTTGAAATTATTGTTTCTGAAACTAGCAGTTATTTGAGTAACATTGCTTACTTTTGTTGTGCAACCTAATATGATCTAGATTGCGACTGTGGAATAAGGCAATAGGTTTACAATTCTTGGATTTCTGAAATTTTCGTTTCTGAAACTAGCAATTATTTGAGTAACATTGCTTACTTTCGTTGTACAGGCAAGCACCCCGTTTCAGCGCTGGTCGAACACTGCCTCAAATGCAAATGGCAACCTCCACAGTTTCAAGTTGTGCACGATTCTGGACCAGATCATAAAAAGAGCTACCTCATGAAGGTCGGTTTATTAGGTGATGTACGTGGTGATGACTTGCTAAGAAGAGAAGCATCCTCTTTGTGCTGCAGCAAAATATGGCGAAATAGTGTTATTCTAGTGTGCATGGCTTGTCAAAAATGACGGGATTTGAGATTTTTCATCAATAAATATTCCAGATGTGGATGAAAATATGCATCCCAATAGTAGCTGCGATTAAAATATTCTTGTACTTGTGCACTGGTGAAACTGGTATAACTGAGACGGTCATCAAGCATCTTCAAGAGTAATAGAGAGACGTACCAAGCGAGCAACTTTTTTTTAATGTTTCTATTTGAAAAATCTTTGATACTTGAACTAGAACAGTATCCATCCAGTATTCGAATTCATTTAATTTTTCATTTGTCTTATAGTTATTTGTGAGGATACTATTTTTACCCTTAAAAATTACAATTTTGTCTTTTTATCTAATGTTTCTGAAAAAAGCGGACTCCAAACAAATATTTATATAAACGATCACACCAAGGGAATTATTAGGTAAGATTATTAGCTAAGATTATTATCTAAGATTATTAGCTAAGATGTTTGAAACATTTGCTATGTATTTTTCCTCGCGATAAGTTGCATTTTCTTAAACAATTTATCCAATTTTCATAGCCGCAATATTTTTGGGTTTGTAAAGAGAAGTGAGAGGATGCCATGTTGTTTATATCATTTGAATTATTGAAAATGTTACTGACAGAGGTGTGTAAATATACAAATACATGAATAAAGCAAATTATTATTGTGGGAATGAATGTATTGGTGCCTCGGATTGAAATTGATGGCTGAATGTGATTCTCTGACGCCTGTGTGTGATTGCTGTCTGACGGCACTGTACTTCAGGAAAAACCGAGCATTGTGCGTTTAGCTTGTTTTTTATCCATATTTTATTTTCAAGCCCCGTGTGTACAGTATAAATATGCATGCTTGGAAAGATGGAAAACTAGGACGGCTTGCCTAATCGTGCTTTTTATGTGTGAGCAGGTCATAGTCAACAAGAAAGAGTACCGTGCGTCGCACACAGCCCCCACGAAGAAGCTTGCCAAAGCGACGGCGGCGGCCGCATGTCTCCTGCATCTGGGGCTGGTGTCGGACCAGTCCCAGGGTGGCATGACTTGTTCGGACGATGTACCGAGCGCCGTCGGGGCTGAAGCTGCACAAGAAGCCTTCCCTCCTCCCGTGCCTCTATCTTCCCTCACTTTTCATGGCATGAACATCACTCACCAATTCCCCCAGCAGCAACTTTCAGGGGGCGGCAGTATCAGCTACAGTGTGGGCACCAGTTCTGGGAGCATCCAGCCTTTGATGTCGATCAACGCTTGTGACTATGCAGGCCGAAATGGCAACGTCAACATTATTATAGGGCCTCAGATCCCAGCTTCGCACCCTGGGTTTAACTTTTCAGTTCAAGAGGGACGGAAGAAAGTCCCTCTCCTTCCTCGACCTACTACAGCGCCAGTGGGTGCGTTCCCGCCCCCCGGTGTACAGCTTGAATCCTTCCCCCCTCCGGGCTGTGGTCGAGTCATGCCAACGCGACTCAAAGAGTCCGGTCGCAAAGTTCTGATTAAGACTGAACCTCAATAAGGACATCTCAGTTGGACAAGAATTTTTGCCCATCTGATGCGCAGCTCTTCACATTGAGCATTCAGGTATGATACACAGAGACGCAAACTCAGGACTAAATTAATTAGGTTCTGTATATATTCTCTCAGTAGTGCTCAGTGGAGAGCGAGGACTGCTCGTTGTTAAGTCGGCAGCCTTTGCACTGTATATATAGGACACAACTCTAAAGCAATTTCGGGCATCTGTATATAAAAGTTCTTGCGTTGGATTAATTTCTTTTGAGACAATGAATTTCAATTCTTTTCAGCCCATGTAGCATCGAGTACATACAAATTGGAATAATAGTGATGGAGACTGAGAAGTGCATAGCGGTGATGGTGACAATGCAGTCCAAGGTAATGGCCACTCCGCGTTTTGTTTTTGCGTCTGCCGGGATAAATGAGATTTAGCACCAAGATTCGGAGCTGTTCTCCATTTACTTCTTGTTACGCGCATGTAAAAGTATAAATTTTTATCTACAAACTATCGTGAGTGTACAATATTGCTCAACCAATCTGAAAATAAATACCATAGAGAATTAATTCCCTTCTTATGTCTAATTATACTTGACTCGTGCACTGTAGACGCATCCTTCCCCCTGCGGAACCTTTATTGCTAACTGCTTGGCCGCTTTGCCTTCTGTCATCAAGGTGCTCGATGTACGTCTCTTTTTAGTAGATTGACATAGCTGGTTGAGTTCCTATCAAATTAATTGAGGAAGTACCCGATTATTTTTCAACATCGACGAAGATCCGAATGTTGCGATTCCACTTCGGAATGTAAGGCCACTAAGGGACCAGCTTAGTCATACCATGATTTCAGAACCTACAATCATGGTATGACCAAACTGGTCACTGGTCTCAAACTAAGGCTGAAATCTAATTGTTTCATGGCGCTAGCTACACCGAATGGTACCGCTGACTGTAGACGATTATGACAGAACGCGTTACCATTTGGTCTCCGTGTGACGGCGGCCTTAGAGTACGTCTCGTATCCAGGTCTATGCAGAGAAACGGAAGGGGCTCGTGGGGACTACAGTATTGTTCACTCTGAACGTGCATAAGATATTATATTACTATAAGAGCCCTGTCTCAATTTGCCCTAAGTTAGTTAACGCAGATAAATAACGATGCTGTTGACCGGTAAGAGGGGCTCAGTACAAACCTGTCCTGTCCTTGATTTTTCATGTGCCGTAACGACCTATTTTCTGTCGCATCGTTTCGCGATATCCCTCTTGAGTTAAGTCAAGTTTCTTGACAGATATAATCAAACGTTTATTGCTAAGCGTTCACAAATGTTTTCATATTTACTTCGCAGTTTTGTTGATACATTTCGTTGTTCCTTCTTCACATGACTTGGAACTTCATTTAATAGATGAATAATTTCTGAAGATATTAGAAATAGTTTTTTATGTAAGTAGATCTATAATCGTGTTTGAGATTTTTTTGTGATGTAGTTCAAAAGGAAAATTGTGGGCTAAGGGGTAGACCGAGGAATTGGGTAGACGCTCTGGAAAGTTAACTGGATTTCACAAAATAGCATCGAAGATTAGGATGGTGTACAAGGGAGTGGATGGAGAATGTGTTTGGACTATAAATCTACTTTACCCGTGTTGCGAGTCTCGCCTCTAGTCGTCTCTCCTAATTCATTATCGGTTAACGCCTTTTTTGAAGGACATTACCAAATCACATGGTTCTTACAACCAGCTCAATGCTTCGGTGAAAGTTTTGCACTGAACTGGGTTTTATGAATGGTAATTTAACACTTTGACTGCGACGTGCGCCACCGGTGGTACACGGAGGTAATTTTCATAACACTGCAGACCGACCAGTAGTCGCTAACTAAATTTTAATAAATATTTAATCAAAGCTAAATGAAAGCACGATCCAGTTCATGTTTGGTATTTTCAAAATAGTTTACTACAATTGACTTAAAATTTGAGTTTGGTATTGAACTTAATATTTAGTTGCCGCAGTCAAAGTGTTAAGGGAAATCACCGTAATATATTTTATTCTAAATCAGAACAATCAAGCCGTTAAGAGGGCCGAGGGCGCGAGTGAGGAAGCCTACGTTGGTCGCTGTGATCCACCATGTAGGAAGCGACGCTATTAATAATGCCTAGCCAGGCCTGTCAATTGGTCAAGCGTTAGTCCAAGTACATCAATATGCTTTGAGTATGCGTGTGATGATGGCTTCTGTAAAGTAACTTGCTCACTTGTGGTCACGCCAATGTGTGAGACTATCTGGTTTTATTATTTTTCTAAATCTTTTTTACATTGAACACGTTGCTTGCGAAACGACCCACCGGTGGGTCGTGCTTAGTTTTTTCCTGCTGCGAAACGACCCATCGATGGGTTGTTTGAAAAATTCTGACAATCTTTTTTTAATGTTTGGTATCTACAAATTTACTAATCACTTTTGACTTGAAATTTTAGTTGAATATTGAACTTCAGTTTAACCCATCGCAGTCAACGTGTTAAATTTATTCCACAAAGAGGTAAATGCTGTATCTTTATTTAATATGATCGCAGATCTAAATCTGCTTGAAGTAGATATGCACTCTCATTACTCAGCAGTAGTTCCAGAATTGCCTGTGTTGAAGCTTTTGGATGAGTGGGATAGAACCTTTGTTAATTAGCATGATTTTATTTCTGTAAGCGAGTTGATCACAATTTAGGATTGAAGGTCCAAAATTGATGGTATCATCGTGATGATAGAGAATGCCGAGTCCTAAATTCGTTTTCTATTTAACTTTACCTGAGTTGCAATCCAGTTCAAAAAGCTAATTACGGTCAGCTACTTCTTAAAGAAATCTGCTGCCTTTAATGTGTTGAAGGAATAAGTAACATAGCTCGCAGCCCAGCGCTTACTGCAGCCGTCTTTGTTTGACAGGATTTTTTACATGCTTAAGCGTCTCAGGGAGGGAAAACTGAAGTATCTATCGGAAGTAGTGCGTCTAGGGGGAAATGTGAGGTCCTGAGCTTAGAATTGTTTCCTTTTTTTTTGTTGAAATAGAAAATAATTTTTCTTATTTTAACGATGTTTTTTCATGTCTGCTGTCTGGTTTTTCAGCACCTCTCGACTCTTTTCTTTAACTACTATCTTGTTTTGTCACTTTCCTTCTCACTAGCCATTTCCATGTGCAGGGAACCTAGTGTGGGAACATGCTTTGTGCATAGATTCCGGGGTCCCCTAACTCCATACTAAATGGTACCTTCATCCTTCCTCTCTTTGGAACTCCTTTTCTGTTTGCTGACGCTAATTCATAGTTTAATCTGAAATGCTAAAGGTAACTACTTTCTTGATAACAGGTATTATTAAGTTAGTTTTTCACCATTCTTTTACTCAGGAAATTGATAGAAACGTATCCATAAATTTTCTTCAGTTCAGGCACTTTTTTTTGATTGCCGTCGATGTTTGAGCTTCAGCTTCTCTGCGTGTCAAATAATTATAATTTTTCTTCAGGACGTGCGAAAATGTACATATTGAATAAGGTGAATTGGACGTCACAATTTTTTGTTGGTGTCATGTTTCGCGACACTTTAACTGGCGTTGACAGCTGTTGTTTTGGATCGTCTCGAGTTCTATGTACACACATTCTAGTCCGCAAATTGTACGCTATGGGGTGTTCTTGTTCAAGTATTACACACGTGCTCTTGATTTTTGTACTAATTCTTGATTTGCTACAGAATCGTTGCCATGTAAACCGGATGAGACCTCGCTTTTTCGATATTATAAAGTCGTACAGATTACAAGACTGAAAATGTATTTTTTCAACGATTATGGTCGTCGGCAGGTGATATTAGGGATAACTCGTAAGTTAACGTGCGGGCTGATTATTAACAAACTTTCAATGTTATTGCAAAATTTGTATAATGCTATTGTAAAGCAATGTTTCACTTTAATTTCTAAACTTAAAAGCGTGGGCAATAAAAGGTCGGATTTGAAATACGGCGCATGCGGGGCGATGTGGCAAAATACCTGCTTCTGAAGGATATATTAAAAGGAGTGCTCATTCACAATGTAATTGGACAATGAATTCAAACGAGCACAATAAACGAACTATTAAAATCAGAAGAGAATATAAACGAAACAGAAATGCACCATCCTAATTTGCTACTTCACCTATTTTATGTTCCTGAGCAAGGTGTCTCGAAGTGAGGGCCGTGACAGAAAGAATATCAATTTTACATCAACTTGGCTATTGCATTAGTGTTACCAATATTTTTTAGCCATTCAGGCGCCATTGCTATGTTTGCACAAAACGGCAAGCATTAATCAAGCGGCGCTAATCACTGCAGTAAACAACCCGTGTAAGAGTATTAGCTCCACACATAATGGGAGAACAAACGAAAAAATATAACAGGTCCACAGACCAGGCCTCCCACGTGAAGGAAAGCGGATAAACACAGGGTCAAACTTCGGAGTTACACAAACAGACTTCTGAAGTCAGTACGTTCTATGTATCCCTCGCGAGGCACCGCGTCCAACAAAACGTATTGATGTAAACTATATGAAATTACCGTGGAAATCCCACGACGTTCTATACTATAAAAATTAATTGACGGTATAATCCACACAAACGCTAAATATCGATTTTCATACACCTTTAGTATCTTAATATTTAGTCATTAATAAAATTCTTTTTAAAATAACAGACCGACTTATTTATAACCAGATTGCAAGTTTAATGCCACGGATCTCAATTTAAAACTCCTTGTTTAAGAGGAACACCTTTTAAGGAATAAACAAATTCTTTCGCGAAGCATCATAAAGGAGCGTGAGCATGCAGCTCACCTGACGCTCTCCGCCCCACGCTGACTAGACCTTGCGGACGCTCGGCCCGCCTATCGGCGCGTAAATTTATAAATAAAATATTATATAGCGCTACCATTGCTCATCTATATACACTGAGGAGGTGTCTCAACACAAATGGCTCCTTAATCCTAAATTGCAATACAGCTGTCGCTTTGACATCTCCGTGCTCAGAGGAGGCATAGCTATGGCGGATTGTTTAATGCGTCCGCAGAGACGTAGCAGGCAGGCAAGCTTGGGCACGGGACTAACGTATCGCAACACACATGTGTGTCGAAAACTTGCACAATTTTAGTGTTCCACAGGAAACTTTCAAGAGTGATGACCTAAAAATACTATATCTAGCACGCGACATCTCCTCTTAGAAGACCACTCACAGCATTTAAATACAGCACAAAAATCACAGGAAAAATTAATTGCAGCGTATGGAATTGAAGAACATTGGTCCCATAAACAAACGCTCGCTTTAGTTAGCAGTGAAATTGGTGCGCGGCTCGACAACGGACTTGAGAATCACCCCAGTTCATTAAGACAAGTACCGCACCTAGCGTGTCCAACAGCCACACAAAAATTACATTTCAACAGCAAGTGTCGCGTATCATCTAACCATTAAATAGTAAGGCACTAATTAGCAGTTGATATTTTCAGCAATAAAGACAAGTGCTACCTGAAAGGCACTGTAAAAAGACCTCTTGGAGCTCTCCATCAACATTAAATCCTTAGAAAAATTCTCTGTGCGCATCTGCCGTTTAAAACAGTGACCCCAGTTACCTCATGAAAATATGAGAGGATAGGCGTAAACCTACTAGAGTAGAATATTTTTATACATGCGTTATTATGAGATGATAAATCTTTTCCTAATTAATTGAGTCCCGACCCAGCCCTGAGGTACAAAAACGTGGTGATATGTGCTGCTGTTCCATTACAATGTTGTCGTAATTTACGCGGCACAGCACGGTCAAGTCACAGGCACTCCTCAATCACCCATAAATTTATCCGGTGATCCCCAGGACGAATGCAGAAAAAACGAAAGATAACATTTTGGATCTCTAGAACCCACAACAGATTCTCACGAGCGTTGGACCAGTAGCCGTGATGTAGACAAGAACTAACCGTCAGCACATCATGAGGCTTCCGAATGTATAGACACGGTCTTCACCGACTAGTTGACTTTCCTAGGTAACGTTCACGTTACACTGTGATGGAAGGATGCACTTCAGGCATGCATTTAAAGTTTGACTTGACCTGCGGTATACAGCGCACTCGCACAAATGATTTGAAAGAGAAGAAAATTACTTGGTCACACAATGTGCGTCAATTTGACCCATTGATCACGAACGTGGAGTGTAGGCCTCTCAGACTGACTTTAATTACGTCCAGGTCTTGGCGTAAAATTCGAAACTAAATTAATGAATAGTATAAATGCATACACTGCAAAATAAATCTCCAGCCTATTTCTAAAAATATACACACACTCCGTATGCCTTTTCACGACGAATGCTCTGATGGCTGATGAATTAATGATAATTAAAACTATCAACACCAATAATTAAGACAAGTACCATTATTAGTCAAGATTAATTAATTAAGGCTACCACCGTTGAAAACTAAGGTCACTGTCGGTAGCTAAGTCCTTTACCGATCATTAAAGCCCCCACCAAGATCTCAGACATGACAGGAATGGCTTTAGCAGCAGGAATAAACACCAAAAACACGTCACAGAGCACCAAACCTGGCCAGGAAAATTCAAGCTTCTGTATAAAACAATCTGTTTAGTCATGAAGCAAAAAGCCAGGTAAAGAAATCGAGCCCTTGAAAGTAACAAGCCCTTTCAAGGGAGTACCAGCTTAGTGAAGGGGGTTCTTGGACAGTACAGATCACATTTTGCAAGTCTAAAAAGTAATTAACCCGTCAAAGAAGTAAATAGATGAGCCAGAAAGCGTCCTGGCTCCTAGCTTTAACTCAAGCGAATGGTGATTAATGACAGCAAGCAATATTTGGTGCGACGGAAAAGTCCACAAATAACACTGATATATGTGCAATCCTCGACCAAACGGAAATTAATTTTGTTGAAAGAAGTTCTAAAGGGAAAAGCCAAGAGAATTGAATTTTAAACAAAAAATTTTTGATTCTACTATTATTGTTAATATGAAGAACTGAATATAATGAGATCCTGCCGAGTGACCCATTCTTCAGGTTAGAGGTCTTGTAGAACATAGGGTAATTTGTTCTCTCAAGTTAGTGAAAAGTTATGACGCACTACCATTTCTTGCAGCTTAAGTAGCAATAAGCAATCCAGTACTTGATTTTAAACACTTATCTTACCTACTTTTCTACAGACTTACTACTGCGAATAATTCCACTGGAAACTTCAAAGGCAACATTGAGAACTGAATCAAATATATCTATTAAAAGGCACAGCATCGCCAAAGAAAAATTGAAGAGAGAGAGAGAGAAGGAACCCCCATAAATCCTTGAGCAGGTTAAGAATTCACATGAAATACTGAAAGAAATTAAGATCACTATCCAATACAACCTCTGCCCTTCTCTCTCTCCTAACACAGCCGTGGGTGTAGAGCACACGTACCACAAGTCTTCTGAATGCACGTGGCTCCTTAAACAACTTCTCAAATGCAATCGGCATTAAGAGCATATTTACAGTTTGTGCCATAATTGCATTTGTCTAGAGTAAAACATTTACGCTACATCATTAAAAAGTCATTACTATGAAAATGGATTTTTCATGTTAATGATAAAATCCCGGTCAGACATCCCCACTTTGCGCAGACAAAATCACGATGTGCGTTCAGGTTACGTGTAATTTTGGCGTGCGTTCAGTTTTACATGAACTTTCAGAGCGTTTAGTTTTGTGCATTTAGCTCAGTGTGTAAAGCATGAAGTGCTTTCAAATTTGAGTTATTACATGATATGCGTTCAAATGTGTTATCACATGATATGCGTTCAAATGTGAGTTATCACATGAGGTGCATTCCCACACGAGTGTTATCACATGAAATGCATTCAAATGTGAGTGTAGTTACAAATGTGCGTTCAATTGTCAATGTATCATGAAGTGCATTCTAATGTATGCGTAATCACAAACATGCGAGTATAATCACTACTAGCTCAGCAACAGGCACGAAGTGATGGTAAGTGCAGTAGCATCAAGTTAACACAGCCCAGTGGTACCAAATCAGGGGCGCTGGTCACGATCAACACGCAGCCCAGCATACTGCAGTGAGTGGAGCTGAGAAAAGGAAGGTAGGACGTCACAGAGAGGCTAACGGGATGCCCGACCAAACGCCCCTACTCTCACGTAGTAGGGGACATGGTCGAACAAACTAACATTCACACATACAATACGTATATATTAGCAATACATATCTATATTTCTGAACACTGAGTGCCGAGCTGCTGGTATGGGTATCACCACGTGCTGGAAATGCTGACGTAATCACAGGTATATTCCTGAACGCTGAGTGTCGCAAGTATCGGTGTCACCACGAAAGCGTCGGTATCACCACATGCTGGAAATGCTGACGTTGGAGCCGCCCAAGTCAGCCTTGGTGTGGCCCTTGTTGTCGTGCTCGAGCTGCTGCAGGAACTGGCGGGTGACGTCGTCGTTGCGCCGCCGTAGGATGTTCAATGGCTCGTACGCTGCAACAAACATTAACAAATTCAGTAAACTTTTCCTCCAAAAGAACACCTGAATAGAGAATAGATTTTAGGTTAGTGGAGCCCCTTTTAACCACGCCGTAGGATGTTCAGTGGCTCGTACGCTGCAACAAACACCACTATTCCAACCCCCCCCCCCCACAATAAAAAAAGTTTATGAATAGAATAGATTATAGGTTAGTTTAATCCCGTTTAAAAAAATATTAGAGGTTAGTGTAATCCCTTTCAACCACTAAGATTATAGGTCAGTTCAACCTTTTTTAACCACAAAAATTATGAGTTAGTTTATCCCCATTTAACCACAGAGATTTTAGGTTAGTTTAACCCTCCCTAACCACAACAAAGGTGTTCCAAAGAAAGGAAGAAAGAAAGCCCCATTTAGTACGGAGTTAGTGTGCTCCCACACGAAATCCCCTAAGCACAGAAACTGTATGTAGGGATGGAAGTTTACGAAACAAGATGAAAGTGGAGGGAGAAATAAAAAGTGCTGAACAACAGTACAACACTGAACCGGAAAAAGATGGTGCTTAATTATGCAAAAACCCTTTTTATTTCAACAAGACGAAGGCCTACCTATGACGACGCCTTACTGATATAAAGAGAGTGTCAGGCGACGAAGAGGGCATTTTAACCCTTCGATAGGGAAAGAGAAGGAAAAAACTCAAAAGGGATCTGTATCGTAATTTTGCTTTTCCCTCCGTTAGTTGGTAAGACTGTTAAGTTTGATAGCTCAATGGTAAGGGTCGTAGTAATGCCATGACACCGTTAAATTAGCAATACATATTTTCAGAAGAGATAGCTTAACGATATTGACTGTGGATATTTCACGGGTCCTGCGAGTTAAAAATTATACTAAGAGATTATACTGACTGATGAAAAAGGGGTGTGAAAATTGATGTAAAGAAAAGTATATACATTGATGAAAAGGGATTTGAATATTGAAAAAAAAATAATTATATCAAGTGAAGGAAGGAGGATATAACAATTGAAGCAAAGAGAAATACACTGACCGATGAAAGAGGGATATGAATATTGATGCAAAAAGAAGTTTGCTGAACTACGAAAGCAGGGTATAAAAATTGATGCATAGAGAAGTATACAGATTGATGGAAAAGGTATATAAAAATTTATGCAAAGAGAAGTACCTTTACTGACTGATATGAAAGGGGCATAAAACTGGAAAAAGCGAGACATAAAACTGAAAAAAGAGGTACAAAACTGGGGAAAAAAGGAGCATAAGACAGGAAAAGAAGAGAGATGTGTGCACTGACAGTGCAGAGGCTCGGCCCTGGTGAGGATGAGGTGCGTGTGGGGCTTGGAGCGGCGGTTCTCAGGCGTGAGGACGGGCAGGTCGTTGAGGGCCACCAGCGCCTCGCTCACCACGTGTGAGCGCATGCGGCGCGTCAGCTTCAGCCGCAGCAGCAGGAACCCGCCCCGCTCCACCCCCGTGTGCTGGTGGTGCACTGACGGGCTGCAAACAACCAAAAATGATCAGAAAAATGAGGAAAGAGATGAGAGGAAGAAAGAGGAGAGAAAGAAAGAGGAGAGAAAGAAAGAGGAGAGAAAGAAAGAGGAGAGAAAGAAAGAGGAGAGAAAGAAAGAGGAGAGAAAGAAAGAGGAGAGAAAGAAAGAGGAGAGAAAGAAAGAGGAGAGAAAGAAAGGAGAGAAAGAAAGAGGAGAGAAAAAAAGGTGAGAGAAAAAAAGGTGAGAGAAAAAAGGTGAGAGAAAAAAGGTGAGAGAAAAAAGGTGAGAGAAAAAAGGTGAGAGAAAAAAGGTGAGAGAAAAAAGGTGAGAGAAAAAAGATGAGAGAAAAAAGATGAGAGAAAAAAGGTGAGAGAAAAAAGGTGAGAGAAAAAAGGTGAGAGAAAAAAGGTGAGAGAAAAAAGGTGAGAGAAAAAAGG
>JACJUY010005415.1:27432-37630 GCA_014220935.1 Platorchestia sp. MABIK | reverse complement strand
CGACAACTTACGAGTTGGCGACAACTTACGAGTTGGCGACAACTTACGAGTTGGCGACAACTTACGAGTTGGCGACAACTTACGAGTTGGCGACAACTCAAGCGTCATATTCAAATTATGGGCTACAGTTCAGTATCAGCACAGTTGAGGTATTATCATTTAGCACTATTTCACGCAGCAACACAAATTCAGCGCCTGTACCATATTGCCGCAACAACCGACATCTCATCAAACTCAGCCCCCATACCAACAAGAAGCTAGCCTACGCGAGGTGTTTCAAAAATTGTTCTACTTCTAGCGGCATCTAAATAACACAACAGCCCTTCAACCACTAAAGTCACATGACTATCAACACCACACACAAATCTCCTATGTCACACACGCCTTGAAAGACCACACACGTCACCAAAGACACACACGACCACAAATGGCACACACGCACACCATCAAGTCCACGCACACGACCAAGACCACATATCTAATACGACACCATGCCCGCAACACACACAGCACCAAAAATACACCACCAAAGGCACAACGGCACCATGACCACACACACATAGTACCACAGACACACCACACAGCACGGCACACAAGACACACGACACGCACGTTCACAAGCAGCATGGAGGCGGAGGTCTGGTCCACACAAGACACACACGCCACACATCAGCACACAACACACAAGACACACACAGTACCCACGTTCACAAGAAGCATGGAAGCGGAGGTCTGGTCCACACGCCACACAAGACACACAGTACACGCACGTTCACAAGCAGCATGGAGGCGGAGGTCTGGTCCTCGACGAGCTGGAGATGCTGCTCCTGGAGGCGCTGGGCGTAGTAGCGCTGCTGCAGCTCCGCCAGCGGCAGCCCCCGCTCTCTCGCCAGGCTCAGCTGCTCCTCCCAGCCTGAGGGCGCGGGGTGACGGGGAGGGTGAGTGGTATTAGGGGGGAGGGGGGGTGGGGGTAGTAAACGGGGTGGTGTGCGGGGTGAGATGGGGGGAGAGTAGTTCACGGGATGAGGAGGAGAATGAGTGGGGGTAGTATACGGGGTGGTGTGCGGGGTGAGATGGGAGTAGTGCACGGGTGAGTGGGGGGAGAGTAGTTCACGGGATGAGGAGGAGAGTGAGTGGGGTTAGTATACGGGGTGAATGGGAGTGATTGGGAGGGCAGCACATGGGGTGAACGGGGGGAGGGAAGATTACGAGGGGTACATGGATTATTGCAATCCCTGAGAAATTACACAAAGTTCAGTAAAAACCAGCAAAACCTCTATCAGTGCTGAGCTATATAAGCTAACGAAATTTCTACCGATATTTTATGACCGGAACCATATAATCTATCTAAATGTACTCAACTGTATAATCTACCAAAAATCTACCACACCCACACAACCTAACAGCCTTGAAACATATTAAATGAACTGCATCATCTTACATAACAGCCACCAGAACTTCTATGTAACCTAACGACCTCAATACACTGATCTATACAGGGTTCTTTGAAGTTCACTGCCGAGCGGCAGGTGCTTCTTCATTTTGGTATCGGAGACAACCTGAGGGCAACGCCAGGCTAGTGACGGTGGTGGAGATAATGGCAACATGAGTACAAATATGCTAACGTTAAAGGGTTAACACCAGCCTTAGGGCGGTAGCGAGGTGGGCTACACTGTTGTGGGCAAAGGCTAAGTGAATCCTTGCGTTACTCCAACGCATAATCTCAATAAACAGTTTTCATTTTTTTCATCATGAGAGCGAGGCCAGGCTGAGTTAGTCATGAGTGATTTGGCAGCACTTAGAAGACGTCGTGTAATTGCTATGGGAGCCTGTGTTGCGAAAACCAGGCTACAAGTATTTAACTACTGGTGGTAGAGGCGAACCAGGATTTTTTACCTCCGTATCGCATGTTCTCGCCTTGCGCTCTCAACTTCACAGTGATCAACGAATAGCTGATAAATTAGTGTCCTCATAGGGCATAGGTGATCTCAGAAATAGGATAAGGAAAAGATGTAAGTCAAGAAAGTTGATGGCAAGAAGGAAGAGAACGAAATGATGGCGGATTAGAGGAGAACAAAAATGGGGGAAACAAAAAGAGAACTAAAAAGATGAGGTCAAACAAGAAGAGAACGAATAGGATGAGGGCAAACAAGAAGAGAACGAAGAAGACGAGGACAAACAAGAAGAGAACGAGGAAGATAAGGGCAAGAAGAGAACGAGGATAATAAGTCCAAGAGGAGAACGAGAAACATTAGGGCAAGAAGATGCCACGTGAAGGAGCAGGACTCACGATCCTCGGCCTGCTGCAGCGACTCCTCCAGCAGGATGCTGCTCGTGAAGAACTGCTGCAGCGCCTGCAGCACTGCCGCCAACTGTATGAACTCCTCCTCCTGCACCGCAGAGCAACACCGTCGTATTTGAAAAAAAAATAAATATTCTATACAGAACATTCCATCTTAACTACCGTATTTAAAAATAAATTATCTGATTCTTAACCAAAAGGGTGAAATGCAACACCATCATATTTTGAAAGAAATATTCCCCAACACATTTAAAAAAAGATATTTCAATCTGAACATTCCAAAATAGTAAACTTATTTAAAAAAAAGATGTAGAAGAGTAGGCCGGGGTTTTAAATCCAATATTCTTCAACTGTTTAGCAGGGATGTCTGTTCAAATTCTTCCATCCTGACGCATTGCTCTTAAAAATAAGTCCTTATATTTCGGGGTACGAATTAGAAAACCCCACACCTAACTTACCCAAAAACATCCAAAAAAGTTCCTAAAAACTCGAAAAGAAACGCTCATGTAGTGTCTTTCAACAAGGTTAATAGGTGACTATCCTGCCTTTTTTATATAGATTTTTCAATACTAATCCTAAAAGAATTTCCTTGAAAATTAGCAATTAAGTGAATATTTTTTGAGTAAAGTATCTCCCAGCAGCGTTCGTGTAACACAAAAACAACCTATAACAAAGCACGACGTTTGCTCAACACTTTGACCGCACTGTGAGCCGCCGGTGGCTGGGGAGGGGATTTTCATAATGTTGCAGACCGACCAGTAGTCACAACTCTATTTTTACAAATAATTAAAGCTAAAAAAGGCACGATCCAGTCCATGTTATTTTCAAAATTGTACTACAAAGAACTTTAAATTCGAGTTGAAAATTGAACTTCAGTTAAACCAATTGCGGTAAGTGTTAATTTACATTGTCACTGACCTGCATTACTAAGTATAATTAAGAGTTGAATAATGAACTTCAGTTAAACCAATTGCGGGAAGTGTTAATGTGCACGGGCGCTGACCTGTGTTACTTACAACAATTCTCTTTAAATTCGAATTGAACATTGTTAAACTTATTACGGTTAATTTACAGGCTTCACAGACCTGGGTTACTTACTACAATTAAGAGTTGAATAATGAACTTCAGCTAAACCAATCGCGGTAAATTGACACAGACGCAAACACAGACCTACGATGCTTACAATAATTCACTTTGAATTTGAATTGAAAATTGTTAAACCCATTGCGGTTATTTATAGGGGCGCAACACTGACCTGGGTTACTTACTATATTCAAGAGTATAACACTGAACTCAAGTTAAGCCAATCGCGGTAAATTTACAGGGGGGGGGGCAAACACTGACCTGTGTGATGGTGTCGAGGTGACCCTGGGTGGCGTCGAGCACCCTGTCCCTGAGGATGGACACGAGGGGCTGACACGGGCCGAGCTGGTCGTACACGTGGCTCAGGACCTCATCTAACTTGTGCACGAGGGCGCCCCCACCGCCGCCTCCCGCCGCCTGGCCCACCCACTCCTCCAAAGACCGCACCTCCTTGTAACACATCTTCTGGGCGGCCTTCTGGGGCATGAGCTGCAGTGAGTTGTGCGCCTCCTGCATGGCTGATTTGTCCGGGTCCAGCCGCAGCAGCGCCTTGGAAAGCTCGTCTCGGAGCTCACATAGACAGCTCATAACCTCGCAGGCCCACTTTGAAATGACATTAGGTGGGGCTTGCGTGTTGGTGTAGTCGTTGTAGAGGCTCAGCCAGAACGTGTGGAGCTGGTACGCAAGATGGGACCCCAAAAAGCGAAGCATTTCCTTCGGACACTGACCCTCGGCCCACACCAGACGCTCCGTTTTGTCCACCACCAGCTTGATGAAGTCGATCATGTCATTCTCAAGCTCCTGAAGCCCTTGCTCCAAGTTTTCAGCGCTCATGCGCTTGAGGTCCTTGTCGAGCTGAAGCGTGGTGCGCTGGGCGATTAGAAGCAGCCAGCACATGACGCAGTCTTCCATGCAGCTGATGAGCTCGCCGCATTTCTGCACCCTGGATGCCTCGCCCAGTTTGTTGATGCTGCTGAAGCTTTCACAGAGCGCCCAGACGGCGCCTATGGCCTGAGGGAGCATCTCGGGCTTGAGGGGAGGGTCCACCAAACTCACTCTCAAAACATCCTTCGCGCCGATCTGGCGGTACAGAGAGAGGGTACCGCCCACTAGCGCCGCCCAGCACTCGTCCAGGAATGCCAGCCCGAAGTTCTCTTTGAAAATAGGGTCGTAAAAATGCTTGGCCACGTCAAGGTAGTCGACGATGACCGGCATGAGGAGCCCTACGACGTTGAGCCTCAGTACCATCTCGGCTACCTCATCCTCGTCAGGAGGGGCTTGTTCGTCCCGCTGGTACGTGAGCATCGGCATGGGCACTGAGTTGCCTAACGCGTTGGGGAGAGGGCGATACGTGCCCAGTCTCTTCTCAACCACTTCAGCGAGGTAGGCAATCTGCTTGTTGTTCTCGAATTGCCTAACGTTGCGGACAAAGTTGGTCAGCATAGTGGGAACGGCCTCCACCATCGTCGGCACGTCCAGAGTCAAAGACGTGTGACTACGACCGTGCTGTAGAGGCACCGACAGCGCTGCAGACGAGGCCGACTGCGGCACAGACAGAGCGGGAGCCGCATCAGTCATGGCAGCGTCTATCCTGTGGGTTGTCTCTCTAATGAGCGCGGCCACCCAAAGTTCTGTGTACTTTCGGATGGCCTGGGCCAAGTTTGAGCGAAGCCCGTCGAGCCCTAGCTCTGCTACGTCAGAAGCGTACCCCTCAGATAAGGTAGGGTCCTCCTCGACTGCTTTCAGGCACCTCAGGGTCTCTGCGAGGTTGGCGCTGGTTGTGGGGGCTCCGCTCACCGGGAAAACGGTCTGGAGCCGCTCTATGTGGTGGCCTATGACCCAACGACACAATGCAACCGAACTTTCAACCGCGCTGTTTTTTTCGCTTATCGTGAACAAGTCTTGGGACAGTCCGGATTTTACTTGCTGAAGGAGCCTAGTGATATCGGCAGGGTTTACGAGAAGGGTCTCTGACTTTTGGTTATACACGTACTCTTGTTGGGCTTCTTGAAGTGTATTCTCGTCAGGACGCGCGCTTGCATCAAGTTCTGAAGTGCTGGTAGAGGCGGTTCCGGCTGCAGAAGAGAGGCAACTCGAGCTTTTTTGTTGACACGCACGTCTTGCAAAGAGCGAGTTAGGAGTGCCCATTTTGCCCGTGGCGGCCTCCACCAGCACCAGGAACCTGGCTAGAGCGACTTTCTCGGGCTGCAGACCGCAAAATGTCACCACCTGCTTCAAGAGCGTCTCACCCTCTACTGATGCGTTGCAGTCTACACCTTCCAGATCCCCCTTCTGGGGTAGCAGCTCAATAAATCTCTCCTTGTAAAGCATAGAGAAAGTGTTTCTGTACAGCTCAAAAACACGACACTTTGTCTTGAAGTCGATGTCGAGTCCCAGTGACAACTTCACGCGCAATGTAGGGAGCAACTCAATGTGCTCTGAGTATTCTGCCCGAGGACCAACGTCCCTCAGGTTTATAATTCTACACTTCAGCTCTTCATAGTTATCTTCGTTGATGGTAGATGAGTCATGTGACGACTCTTCCTTTTTGCCTCGCCCTTCTACTTCCGCTGGGAGGGGATTCTTCTTCGGTTGTTCCTCTTTAGGCGAGTCGAGGGCTCCTTCTTTAAACAACTGACGAGACACGCTTTTGTGGGGAGCAACTGATGTACCCAATTGCTCCCGATCGTCTTCACTTTCTTCCTTATTGTCCTTCTTTTTCTTGATGCCACTCATCTTACTAAACGTTTTCCTGACACTCCTCCGAAAACTTTTCGACTTCTTTTTCTGATCCGTTGACATCTGGCCAGGCGTAGAAGGCCCCAAGTAGCTCGGAGAGAACGGGTTGCTCTCTTCCAAGTTCCCTGAACGCGTATTTCTCGTTGCAAATGGATTAGTCGAGTCGAGACTTTCATCCTCTATTAAATCGACCATCTCGAATGTGTTATTGACCGTGAAGGTCTTACGAGGGGGCTCAGACTTCGTCACGAGTTCGTCTTTTTTAACAACGACTGGCGTTGATTCCTGATCAGCGACACGTGGCTGCTGGAGACGGCCTTTGCTGAAGCTCGCCCTCAGTTTATTGATGCGCTCGAACGCAACAGAGTCACTCTTCTTCATCCTCAAGCTGCGGAACCTCAGAAACGGAGACGCGCTCGTCTTCTCTTCGAAGAGATGACTTTGTGTCGGAGTGTCAGACGGCGTCACGACGATTGGAGTAGAGGGGACCGACTGTCCTCCAGCTCCCCCACCCTCCTCCCCTCCATCTTTCTCCTTGTGCTTGTTTTTCTTCTTTTTGAAGCTTTTCCTGATGCCCTTGAGGCCCCGCTGGAGGGTGGCAGAAGTCCTGCCCTCGAAGCCAGACGAGCTCTTCTCCACAGAAGCGCTGTCCTGCAGCGGGGGGTGCAGGGACGACACCTCCAGACTGGGGGCCGGGGATGGCTGGGTCACTTCTACAGGCAGCGGCAGCGGCAGCGTCAGCGTCACCCTGGTACGGCAAACGGGTTACTCTAATGCCTGTGCAGTTAATTCACGCGTTTTTTTATTATTAGGTCTAGGGTTAACTAGATCCACGTGTTGGGTTGTTCACTTGAATCACGTGTTATTATTAGGTCTCGGATTAACTAAGTTCAAATGCTTTGTTTCATTAGGTTTAGGGTTAACTAAATTCATGAGTATGCTTGTTCACTAAATTCACATGTTTTTTTAATTAGGTCTCGGGTTAACTAATTTTATAGCCTTTTGCTATGTCTTGGGTTAACTAAATTCGCGTGTTTTGCTTATCAATTCAAGAGTGGTGCATCACTATCATGGCCATCGAACAATGAACAAGTCAACACTATGTTGAATACAATGGCAATGAAGTCAATGCCATGCTGAAAACAACGCATACAAAAATGCCAAGAGTTCGTCACTGCGGATACTCTCAAGATAAACAAACCACAAGACAATTATTATAACTATTACTATTATTATTACTATCATAACTATTACCATTAGTATTACTACTTCCATAACTGTTACCATTAGCATTATTATTAATCACAAGGCACAACCCTGAGTGGAAAAAACACTCTTGCACTGAATGCTGTAGATGGTGCAGTGCAGAGGCCAACTAGGGCAGCTGGTACCAAAGGTGCGTTTAGAGTCTCTCTGCAATGTCGCAGGAATCATGAAGTAGCGAGGTAGTTAGTTCAAAGCTCCGTCTCCATGGCAAAGATCTTTTCACTGGGGATATAGACGGTAACTGTGGCTAAAGAAATAGAAATATAGACGGTAGGCTAAAAAATTAGAACAGGAAATAGGAAAAAATAGTATAGGAAGTATAGGAAATAGACGGTAGGCTAAAGAAACGAGGAATTCATGCTGAACGTGTTCCCAAGCAGGATATCCTGCGCATAGAAACAGCAAGTTAGGAAAGAAGAGGAAGAAAAGACAAAGAAAAACGGTGAAAAAGGCACGGAAATTGGAAGAAGTAAAGTGAGCACGAAAGACATTAGTCGCAAAAGCCTATCTATAGCTGAGGTGACCTAACAGTATCTCCCCTGGGGGCGCTAGCGCCAGCTCTTTATGTCACACTTTTTCACTCTCGTCTTAAATGTTAACCCAGCGAGAGTGAAAGGGTCTCATTATATGAGAAGGGTCTCATGTAATGGTAATTCAAACCCTTTTCATTTAATGTTGACCCCTTTCAATATTAACTCCGCTCCTTCTCATGGACACGCAACACTTAGGCCGCAACTTGCGCCACCCGAGACCGCGCATGGGGTTTTCATGATGCTGTTGACGGATTAGTAGTTAAAAACTCAATTTTCATCAATACTTAATTACAGCTAAATGAGGGATGATCTAGTTAATGAATACCGTTTTCAAAATTACTTTTTACAATCGGCTTTAAATTCGAATTAAATATTGCACTTCAGTTTTACCAATTGCGGTCAAAGCGTTAAGGAACAAGTCCAAACAAACCTAATTCCAACATTCAACTTTCTAGGGGAAAAAAGTAGTTGTCGAGGGCGATCACGTGGCTTCTATGTATTATGTATTCTATGTATTATAATAAAAATGCAGTTCGCGAGGACCGGTGGGTCGCTCGCGTTATGGACATCCCCTCAGTGACCACCTGTGGGTCACCGTGCAGTTGACGTCTTAACACTTGGCCGCAATTGGTTACACTGAAGTTTGATATTCAACTTAAATATAAAGTCAATTGTGGTAAGCAACAATGAAAATAGCAAAAATGAAGTGGAATTTTCCCTTATTTAGCTTTAATTGCGCAATTATGGAAACAGTTTCTGCCTACTAGTTGGTCAGTAGCATTGTGAAAATCCTCTCAGTGACCACCGGTGGCTCACGCTGCGGTCAAAGAGTCAAAGGATGTACGAGAGCATGGACATTCCATTCAAATGCAACTTTCATGGGGGGATTTAAAAAACCGAAAATTTCACATATCAAAACACGTAGAATTTCCATACCTACACTCCCTTAAGGTTACATTCGAGTAGATAACCAAGTCAAAAAACAAAGTAAACCAAACAAAGTTGACGTAATTTTTTTGACCATAGTGTATTAACCCTTTACAGTCAAAGTGGACTTCAAAATCCACTTTCATTAACAGCTCTAATATACTTTATTCCTTGCGAAATTTGTGTCCTAATGTGTTCTTCGAAGTTCATTGTCGAGTGACAGTCACTTCCTCGTTGTGACATCATGATGCCTGTGCCAGTTTAGTGATGGTGGATGGTACTATGAGTACAAAATGCTGAAGTTAGAGGGTCAAAGTAATAGATTCATTCCATTTCTCTCAAAAAATGTCACGTGTCAGCAAGGCAGTTCATTGGCCCCAAAAGAGGAGTTAACACATTTCCTGCGAAGTGACCCACCGGTGGTCACTTGGGTGATTTTCATAGTGCTGCTGACCCACCTGCAGTCACTAACTCATTTTTTATAAATACTCAATGAAAGCTAAAGAAAAACCCGATCAAGTTAATGTTTGCTATTTCCAAAGTTGATTACCACAATTGGCTTTAAATTTGGATTGAATATTGAACTTCAGTTTAACCCACCGCAGTTAACGTGTCAACTCACTTGGGTCACATGTCAGCATGGCAGTTAATTGGCCCCAGAAGAGGAGTTAACTCACTTGGGCTTAGGAGTCTTCTTGGGCCTGAGCCGCTTGAGGGTGCGAGTTTCGTCCACCACCACCGCACGCTCTCGGCTGCTCACCACAAACTCCATTAATCTCAACTTCAGTAAATGTGCAAACGAAAATACCATACACACAATGAGGAATTTTTCCCGGGGTAATGTTTTGTTCGTGATCAGTGAAACTTCCCCGTGCTCTAGAACCGGACAAGAGTACACAGAAATGAAAGCAAGTCATTAGAATATAAGCATTGTAACAGACTTTTCAAATCATCAATTTAAAATAGGGGTTGCCACAAAAAAACATAGCATGAGGCCACCGCAGTAACTGATGCAGAATTTCCCGCAACGTCGATTGTAACGTGAGAAGGAACTTAGCGGGAAAATAAATTGATTTCGCAATCTAATAGCAAGCAAGAGCCGCATGTGCAGCAGCAGGGCAGAATACTCTTCATTTTTCCGGATGAGGAATCTCTCCAAATTCTCTAGTTCACTGCACCCCGCCTGGATTATAGCATACCGACCTCATAGTCGGTGTAATGTAGCGCGGCATCTGCCTGCCACGAAGGGCACCCCGCCTGCCACGAAGGGCACCCCGCCTGCCACGAAGGGCACCCCGCCTGCCACGAAGGGCACCCCGCCTGCCACGAAGGGCACCCCGCCTGCCAC
>JACJUY010005414.1:54036-69172 GCA_014220935.1 Platorchestia sp. MABIK | reverse complement strand
GCCCTCAGTCAAGCCAATATCACTACATCAAAAATGGGCAAATGTTACATACTTTACAGGCAGGCTTTCAGCTAGTCTAGTGAGGAATTACATGACTCTAGAGCTCAGCAACCACAGCTTTTACCCATTAAAGCAAGTATTTATACAACACAGTGTGCATAGATCAAAGTAAGGCTTATCAATCTAATCCAAAAATGCATGAGTTGGTATGAGAGTATCACAACACAAATCAAAGGCAGACTTCACAATTAAAAGAATGTGTACTAAGTTATCTTGCTGTACTAAAAGTCTTAAAAAGTATTTCAAGAAACATTCTCAAGTGCTTGAAAGTATGCTTCAATTTATACAAGAATTTTCAAAACTATCAGCATGAGAGCTAAATAACCTTGAACAACACAGATCAAAAACAGACTTGACAATTAAAACAATGTTTACAAAACTTCAGCAAGAGAGCTGTATAATGAATGAAGAATCATCAAATATGTGGAATTTATATGAGCAACACAGAGAAGCTGTGGCAGCATATATTCCAACCCAACATCATTTGAAGTCTTCCAGCTTTCATCGGTTCTATTCACTGGCTGGAGATAATGCAGAATAAATCTACAAACACAATAGTTCATCTTTGCCTATATCACTTAATATTAACACACTTACATTTCTTTCTCTAGTCTCTACACGATTCACTTCATATAACTGGCCGCCTCTGCTGAGCTCGCAGAGTTTATATTAGGCCGTTACAAAGGCCCCGACACTGTCAGCCCTCAATTTCAAGTTCATTTCAACCTAACGTCCGGAAGTGGGCATTTCCGGAAAACGAGCGGACTTGCGGAATGGTTCTTTCGAGGTTCGGAGGTATAAATTTTCTATCGCTGTTTGAAAATATAAATTCCACAAATTGCTGCGAAGGCAGCACAAAAGGAAAGTATCGAATTCCATCATTTTTAACGGGTCATGTACACTAGTGATGTATATAATGGTAAAACTTGATTTTAACATTCTGTTGCCAAATTAAAAGTCGTTCGTAAGTAAGAAATATGAAAAATATATGTACACGTTGCTATACCTGCAACCATTACTAATTTCAACATTTCTCTTATAAATAGTAAATAGGTGGAGTTGGAGTCACGAAATTGTGAATAGGTGGAGTCGGTGTTGGAGTCGCAAAATTTTGGAAAGGTGGAGTCGGAGCCGCCAAATTCTGAAAAGGTGGAATCAGAGTCGCAAATTTATTCCTCCGACTCCGCAGCAACCCTGGATGCAGGGCTGGGAGTCGGCACACCAAACTCCCAACTCCGACTTCGATTCGAATACAACATATAATGGTCAAAGACTCCAATCAATAAACACTAAATCCAACGACTCAGACATTTCCATGTTCCCTTGTTTTCCTTATTTCATTCAACCATTGCTCAACTTGTCTTGTTTTCTGTGTATCTTTTAGTACTACTACATTGAACATCATTAAAAAAAAACAATATTGCTTCGCTTAATGTAATCGTATATGTGAAATGTGACAACTTTTACGACGTCTGATTTCGTTTGTGCATGTTCGCTCCTCATTCCTCATTTTGATAACGCAACTATCACTTGGTTGAAGGAT
Organism: Platorchestia sp. MABIK; assembly: GCA_014220935.1. Classification (NCBI taxonomy): domain Eukaryota; kingdom Metazoa; phylum Arthropoda; class Malacostraca; order Amphipoda; family Talitridae; genus Platorchestia; species Platorchestia sp. MABIK. The sequence goes on along the minus strand of JACJUY010005414.1, from coordinate 67,569 downwards.
TTTGATAATTTGTCATGTGAGGGCAATAGTTAAGATAATAGTATTGGCGCAAACTGGGATTTTACGAGAAGTAAGGCGGAAAATTTAGGTGGTACGGGCGATACCATGTTTAAATTGAAGCCAATTCGAAGTTTGTAGGCGCAATAGCTTAGAAATTAGAATCAGCTCATAATGAGATTTATCGAGAAAATCAGCCAACCATTGAGGGACCTCGGGAACCTCGCTCCCTGCCCCCCACGGATGCGTAAAAAATTTTTACCGCGCAGATAAATGTTGTACATGTCACGAGCATTAATTTGGTACTAATTCCAAGTTTTTATATCTCATTGTTTAGAAATTACCCTCTTTTATCGGGTAATTTAGAGGTTCCTTCGGAGGGTCCCTGTTAGGTTCCCAAAATCGGCTAGCCGGGAGTTACGACTCACTCTGCAGACAGAGAAAAAACATTGTTATGTACGACTCATTTTTCTTATAGATTTCCCTTAATTTTCATTTTAATTCTAGGGGCCTCCGATGAGGTAATAAATTAAGGATAACCGGGTTGAAATAACTCACAGTCTCATCAGGATAACCAAAATTCATACCCTCTTGACTTCAAAATGTGACGAAATCTTTATGACCTTGAATAATTAGATAGCTAGTCTGTTAATAAATTATTTACGTGAAGATAATTTTCGCTTAAATAGGTTCATTATTTTCATTCTAAAGTTATTAAGCTCTGAAATTCAATCTGGAAGCTGCTTTATTTAAGCATGACCATTTCTACTGTTTGTTTACGCTGTTGTCATGGTAACCAATTTGTAGAAGTTAAAAGATTGTTTCTATGTTAGTTGCTTGACTTTTTCTCGAAGTTACACTCGTACAAACAAACGGCGAGTTTGTACTCTTATCATAAAACGTGTGTATGAATAGTTCATTGTGATTTTTTAAATTTTATTGTACTTTTTCCATTCGTTATTTATTTATTAACATGCTTTTGCTACAGTCCAAATCAGCTGTTGGCTGTATTTCTTGCTATCGGCTCGATTTAGTTTTTGAATCAGCTGACTCTTACACGAACTTTCTAAAACTGGTCATCATAAACGTGAATAACTTTTTTATGAGTATAACCTAAATGTTACTTGATTTACTTGAGATCATTTGCATTGAAATAATTACATAAATGATTTGCTTTATTTGTTCCATGAATTGCCATATTCACTTTACCTGACAATTTGACTTGAACTAATTACAAATGATGTTGTCAATACACCCATAATAATGGCATCTAATTTAAAACAAAAACAAGTATGTGTAAAAACTATTATTGTTTGATGAATGTGAAATACTGGAGAAAAGAGGTAGAAGCATAAATAATATCTGTTTGGAAACTCCATCATAGAAAAATTGGGCTCTTCATCATTAGAAACAAGAAGCATATGTAGTGCCAATAGGGCTATTCTTATGGAATCTTATTCTCAAAATAAATAGAAGAACCAACGTTGTAGAAAACATTTATTTAAGCAAACGTTTTTTTTAACAATTCTGTTTTAGCAATATGCTCAATCAACAAAGAAATTTTTGTCTAATTTAGCACAAATTGTTATAGTTAAATGAAAAACTTCCCAATTAAACATGTTTTGCAGAATCATGTTTACCAAATGCCATGCCAAAAGAAAAATAACCTGAAAATAAGTAAACCTTGCAGAACTTTATTTTAATTTTCATAAATTTTGGTATGTAAGATGCACTTAAAATATTTAATATTTAAATAACCTTCTAGTTCAGTATTTTTCATTGAAATTTTTTCAATCATCTAAAACTTATTTTATGATGATCATTAAGTATTGTATAATAAACTTTGGTAAATGTGAAGCATTTGCTAATAATTGAATTTTGAATTTTTGGTCCCGAAACATAGTTAATTATATCAAATTAAACAAGTTTTCTTTAATGCACTTTCCGTCGCAAATGAGTATTTAACGAGGTATAGCGGTAGGTTTAGTTTTGTCTATGATGACGAATGCGCTCGATTAAACAGCCACTCATTTATTTTTTAATTTTTGTTCCTTGAATCACGGTAATAACATCAAAATAAACAATTTTTCTTCTATACACTTTTTGCGACAAATGAGTATTTTACGAGTTAGAGCGGTAGGTTGTAGGTGGCGGGAACGGGTTCGATCATTCAAGCGCGTTGGAAGGAAGCGTCCACTGCAGTGTTGCCATACGACGCACTCGATGAATTACTTTCCGCTTCAAAGACTGGAGTTGCGGTAACTAATTTGCCGCTATAAATCGTAAAATAGTCATTTGCGACAAAAAGTGCATGAAAGAAAACTTGTTTATTGTGATATAATTAACTATGTTTCGGCACTAAAAATTCGATATTCGATTATTAGCAAACGCTTCACATTTACCTAAACTTTCCCAGAAACCAAACTTTGATTGTTAACCTTAAAGCTATCTTCAAGATATTGTGGAAGCAAAGGGGATATTTTGGGAAATTTAAAAGTAAAAGCTGTTTACTCCAGTGTCTTGACTGAATTTTTTGTGTCAATTGTAGGTTCCACCAATTGCGTAAGTTATAAATACTGCAACTGAACATGTTATTCTTGGCGGATGAATTTTATTCAAAGTCCTCTCGGTATACATAGGACAGGCTGTAGGTTCAAGTTTGACAGGCATGTCAACCCTTTGTTATGGAGGACTTGCACCCTCAAGGAGATGATGTTATCTTGTCTCAGCTATAGAGAGGCCTTTTGTTTCTATTTTTTGTGTCCATTTTGCTTTTTTCCATTTTCATGCCTTTTTTGCCATCTCTTTTTGTCTTTGCTTCCCTTACCTTCCAAACTTGCTGTTTCTATGTGCTGTGTATCCCAAGTGAAGTGCACTTAGTGCATAGATTCATTGTTTCTTACCGTCCATACTGAATGATTCCTTCTCTTTGCTCTCTTCAGATTGCTTTTGTTGAGGTTAACAAAACTCACACTAATATTTAATAAAAAAAATTTTGATCAGAGTTATTTTCATATTTATTTCAGGCTTTGAAATGAAGTGCAGTTACCAATTTTCCACACAAGAGCTTTTTAATGATATACAGTGATATATTGATCCACAAACGCCTCCACATACGACTATTTTGACCTTCGAATAAGAATTTTGTCAAAAAAACGCTCCAAGCCATAATATGAGCTTTGAACCAAAAATTTTCCCAATTTCAAAAATTTTGTCTTTAGTAGGCACTTGAGTACAAGTTTACGCAAGTACCGTGCCCGCATGACTGACCCAAAGTTGTTACAATGTAAGACCTCGCATTCGAGGCTGACCGGTCATGTTGATACGCAAGATTTAAACAAGGCATCTATTTCTAGTCGTGAAAAACCAAACACAGCCTCCCCAAATGCACCCGTGAATGATTGGCGAGTACAAACCAGGTGATTTCAAACTCTGCCCACTTTGATTCAACACTCAATATTCAAGTGCTTAATTTAATTTTTCCTTTTTATTCATTTAGCTATCGTTGTTCATGGATTTTTACTGAATTTTATGTATTTTACCATATTACATTTCCAACAGATTATTACATTACACATTTACGCAGCGCAGTACACCAATTATATATTTTTTTAATTTGTAAAATGGCTAATTTTGACTGCCTTCTTCACGGATTAATGGTATTTTTGTTAATTTGTATGGGAGAAATTGTTTCGACCTACAACCATTTCAACCTTCGTACAAGATTTTGGTACGGATTATGATCGTAGGTCGAGATATCGCTGTACTTGAAATGAGCTAGATTATGTGATTGCCAATAAGTTGCAATTGTGCAAGTCAAAGCGTTTTTTCTGGTTACTTTAAGTAATTAGATCCTAAATTGTGGAAATGAATTGGCTTACCAATGACTCAAATTAATTTTTTGCAGGTGATGACCAGGGACATAGATGACGAGGATCAGTCAAGACCTACCTCTCATGGTAGCTCTGGGCGAAGACGGTGGGAGATGCACTCAAAAGAATCATTTGAAACTTCTCTGGCAATTGAGACGCCCTCTCCTGCTCCGAGGAACATCAGGAACGTCTCGAGTGCAAAGAAATCTCAAGTTGACTTATCTGCTTCTGATGTAAGCAAGGGCGGAGCAGGGGAGACGAAGTCTCGTGCCAAGTCAGCAGCTAGGAAAACCAGCGCATTGAGCAGAGAAACAAGTGCGGAAATCAAGCATGCTCAAAAAATGGCTGAAGGCAGAAGAGTAAGAGGAGCAAGTGCCAATATTGATAGTAAAGTTTTAGGTGAAAAAAAGTCATCTAAGACAGGTGGTAGGATTCCAGTCCCCGTCATGAGAAACTCTTCAAGAAATTCAAAACATTTATCCTCAGAAGATATTTCTGGGTCTGATATTTCCAAAGTTGAAGACCATTCAGTAAAGCCTCCCCGGCATGACTGCATTCAAAATGACTCTCTTGCTGCCAAGCATTCGTCTATATTGAACGCTGCTAGTATCCCTAAACAGTCTCGGCCTTCTTCTCAAGAGACTCAATACACAGAAGAAATTCTTTCAAGAGAAGAAGGTTATGAGACTGATGATTATAAGTGTGTTAAAGTTCAAGAAGCCAATGAAACCGGTGACACTATTAAAAATTCTGAGCAGTCTTTCACTAAAGCGAGTGCTCCACCTCTGGATGACAGCTATGACATGCCTATGAATAAAAATAGGAAGGAAAATATTAACCAAGAGTTTTCATCTAAGTCAAGCTCTAGTTCCCCTTCTGATAGTGTCTATAAAAAGAAACGACGACGTTCACGGAAATTCGATCAGAAAGAGAGTGTGAGGCATGGCTCCAATTCTTACATAAGTTTTCAGCTACAAAAACTCAGAGATGATATTGTTGATTCGACCACCGATTTAAGAAAACAAGTTTTTGACAACGGGCAATTTGGCGCCCAAAACCCAAGCCTTCTTCCTCTCCCTGGACTGGTCTTAGCCAATGCACATGCTGCAAATGACTCCAGCGTGGAGCAGAAAATGGGAGCGTCAGTGAGCGCGATTTACTGTGAAAAAGTGCACGGTTTCGTGCTGGCTAAGGACTGGGAGAGGTACGCAGCGCAGGCAGGGCTATCAGTGGAGAGTGGCTGCAGCGAAAGACTCCACCCTAACCGCGATCCCAGTCGAGCCAGTCTGGCGGTGATGCTGCAGACCAGCTTCCGCACCTTCGCCGTGTTCGCCCAGGGGCTGCTGGCTGGCGTGAGCCTGGCGCACTGCATCCTCGTGTTCCTCATCGCTGAGTCGTGGCAGGACGTGACGTCTGTGCTGCTGCCGCGCATCACGCACGTCTTCTATGCGCTCACCATCTTCCTCACGCTTGTGTGTTTTGTGGCCGCGTGCGATAGGTAGGGTGGTTCTCTAGCTTCATTGACGGCACCTCACTGTAGCTTATCTCTAGTGCCTTCATTTTATATTTCAGTCTTCTTTGGTCCAGTATTTTGGGAGTTTCCTATTTTATTTTTATAGTAGCGTGATTATCAGAGCCCAGGTATTCGATTACCGCTTCTTCCTAACAGTAGTTGTATTTTGTGCTTCCAGAACCGTCTTCCAAGATTCTGTATAATTGCACCGATGTGTTTACCTTTCTATCTCAAAAGCCAGAATTGTGTTATCAGTGGGACTTTCTGTTTCAACTTTTCAAATGATTCTTGTTATTTAATTTTACCCTTAATGCAATTTGTTTCATGCTTTAGATTTTAGTCGTTGTAATTTATTCGGTATTAAGGCTGATAAACCAGTGGCAAATATTCAGTACATTTAATTTGAAGTAACCAATATTTTCTCAACTAAATTCGTTGATGCTTTAAAGTTTCCCGCTTCATGCATTGCTTAGGTATCACTGGTTACGAGTCAAATTAAAATAGGATCCATGCAAAAATTTAGAGGAGTACAAAGTATGTGGTGCGCGTGCAGATGCGACCTATGCAGCGGGGCAGGAAGCCTGATCAACCACCACAGCCTGCACATCCCGTGGAGTGCGGGCCTCTACCTGGCGTCCCTGGCGGTCACGGTTGCCACCACCCGCTCGGCCATGCTATTGGCCCTCCGCCAGGCTCCGCTGCCCGACCCGCACCAGTCGGGCGGCATCGGCTGGTATGGGTGGATGTGTCTCGCTCGCACTGCTGCCAACCTGCTCGCATGGCTGGCAGTCGTGCCTGACCCTCACACTGACGCCCTTCTCACCAAACTGAATAATTCTCTCCAAACTATGGATGCTAAACCTGCAGAGTCGTGAATCTATGTTTGTGTATATATTTTTCTAAAATCCGATATTCCCATTCGATAAAAAGAATTTTACTTGGACAGTCTTGAATGAAAGGGGTTGGACAAAATGATGAAAACACCTAACATTTTGAAATCATAAGTTTTGAACATGTTGTGAACAATCAAAACTGGACATATTTTAATGTTTCATTACTCATTATTGAAGCTATTTGAGATTTTATTCAAATAAATTATGTTTTACAGATATCTAAAAGAAGAATTTGGTTATAACCTTATAAAAATGGCAGACCTCTCTGACTTTCAAAGAGGTCAGATTGTTGGTGCTCGTATGGCAGGTGCTCGTGTAACAGAAACTGCCCGAATGCTTGATGTTTCAAGAGATACTGTCTCAAAAGTAATGACCGTTTTTGAAAGAGAAGGAAAAACGTCTTCAGAAAAGCACAGAGGGTCATAGAACCACGGCTCTTAAAATCACTACAGATCTCAATGAACACCTACAGAACCCAGTTTCCACAAAAACTGTTCGTCGGGAGCTGCACAAATCTGGACTTCACGGAAAAGTTCAAAATTAAAAAACCTCTACTCTCAAAGACAAATGTTTTGAAGGGTTTAGAGGGGTGTAGATACTACCAGAATTGGTCCGTTGATCAATGGAAATATGTTATTTTCTCTGACGAATCATCGTTTGCCTTATTTCCGACCTTCGGCCCAGTGTACGTTTGGAGACAGCCAAAAGAAGCCTTTAATCCAGACTGTTTTCTCCCAACCGTAAAACATCACAGATCTGTGATGATCTGGGGTGCTATTTCTTGAAAATCTGCCTGACCAATGATTTCCTTCATGGATAAATTTACGGCCGAGACTGTTAAGGAATTTTGGGCTACAAAGTTCATCCTATGATTCAAGCACTGTTTCCGAAGGGGAACGCATCTTTCAAGATGATAATGCCCCAATTTTAACAGCTAGAATTGTTAAAAAAATGGCAGAATGAACATTCGAATGAAGTTGAGCACCTCATTTGGCTACCACAATCCCGAGACTTCAACATTATTGACCATTTATGGTCGGTTTTAGAGATTCAAGTAAGAAGTCGATTTCCGCCGCCATCGTCTCTAACAGAAATGGAGGGTGATTTAACTGAAGAATGGGCTAAAATTCCTTAGGAAACTATTCACAATTTGCTTGAATCAATACCTCGGAGAATTGAGGCTGTAATTGCCTCAAATTTCCTCAGGGAGATTTAACTATTGTATCCAAGGGAATTTTTGCACTTCCAGGGGAAAAAATGTGAGCGCACGAGCTGAGATTTAGGTAGGCTTTTCTTTTGTTGAGTTAAAATGCTTTTTGTTATGTTAAGGACCACTTTTTTTGCTTCACTGCTGACCTGTTTTTCAGCACCTACTACTTTCTTCTTCCACTTTTATCTTGTTTCATGATCTTCTTTCTCAACTTACTGTTTCTATGTCCCTTCTGCATAGATTCCGCATTCCCGTATCTCCAGTTTTTTGGCACCTACCACTTTCTTCTTCAACTTTGATCTTGTTTCATGATCTTCTTTCACAACTTTCTGGTTCTATGCTCTTTCCACGTAGATTGCACGTTTCCTTAACTCCATACTAAATGGTGCCTTCCTCCTTCCTCTCTTTGGATCGCATTTGTTACTGCGGGTAGGGAGGCTTTAACTAACGACTAATCTAATCTTCCCGTATCTCCACACTAAATGATGCCTTCCTCCTTCCTGTATCTCCATACTAAATGGTGCCTTCGTCCTTCTTATCTTAAATACGCTCTTATTTTTGTAGCGGTTAGGGAAACTTAAACTAACATTTAATCCAATCCAATTGTTTCAAAAGGAGGACCTACACCATATTAAAATATATTTTGTTGATTTTCCAAGGTGTTTGTATTGTTTTGTCCAACCCTTGTAAGTCTGCCGGGTTGTATTGACCAAACATCTTCCTAGTTTGTAAGCCTAAGAGCGTGTGAGTCATTGGGCCTTTAAGTAGATTTTTACTCATAGTTTTTTCAAGGGTACACTGTAGTATACCGAAGAATGAGAGCTTGAAAATCCGAGCTTTGAAGAAACAGCTTACTTTAAGAAAGAATTGCCTACTCAAATTTCTTTACTCAATTAAGGAGTAATGGACTTCGACTAAGCAATTACTTGCCAGCGTTAAATGATGGTGCTCTCGACACTCTAAAAATTCACAGTGCTGACTTCTGTAGCGATAGAAAGGGTGGTCCATAAAAGGAATTGTTCGAAACTATGTAGTTAAATCTTGATAACTTTTTATTTCTGTGCTTTCGTGACAAAGATTCATTACAAGCAATTAGTTGTCACCCTGTATATTGTAAAATTAAATACTGACATCTTGATTGTCCATTGGCAGTATGCTCTCGTACAGAAGACGTCTGGAGCCAGGTTTTCAAACGATATGCGTCGTTTCAGCGGCACAGTCGGTAGCGAATATTTCTCCGTCGATTTGACGTTTCATGCCGTTTTCCCTTGCCATAACCCTGATGTGTGAGGTTTTTCAAGTAACATTTAAGTGCCCAACACCTGGCAACTCATCAGGGCAGGTTTGCCAATTTCAGAGTTCATTTAATCGGTAAGAAGCACGAATTTACGACTTTGGTTGGAAAAAACTTATGGTGGAGCCTAATTACTAAAACAACTTAATTGCCGGCTGTGCCGCTACATCGACGCGAATTGTTCGAATTTCACTTCTGATGTTTTTCTTAGAATTCGTTACTTTGTGAACAGTTTTTTGTCGCTGAACAGCCTCAGTGCTCAGAATTTCCTTCTTGCTCAATAATTTCCGACCATAAGGGGAATCTTGGACGAGTGATGTCCGCTTTACATCGACCAATAACCCATATCGCTTTCACATGTGGATATTCCAAGGAAATATACAGTACTTCTTTTTGGAAGGAATATAACATCCTACCTAGCATCCCCGAGGCTGGATTAGAAGAGTAAACCACCAGCGAAAGGTAGAGCCTATTGTATCTCTGGAGTGAGAGAATAATTCTTGCTGCTGTAAGGTCCATGAATTATCGGAATTTTGACCATTTACTCTACTACGTTTTTTTGGTGTCGAAGTGTTTTGTTATTTATGTGAAGCGAAAAAAACAGTCTAGAGACTAAGATTGATTTTGATGAAGGTTACTCGCGTGTAGCGAGTATTCCAGCACACCCACACCTTTTCTAGTTCTAGGGACTGCTGTTGAAATATACTTTTGGTTTGCAACTCATATCATATTATTTATGTAAACTGATGCCAAAGTCTTCATCGGATTATTTATTAAATTGGTTTCAGAGGGTAAAACCAATGGGGGGCACCCACCTGCGTCTGGGTGGTTTACTTCTAGTATTTTGTCTTTCTTGAATAATTGCTTTGTGCGTGTGTCAGGATTTTCATTGTAAAGTATGTTTAACATTCTTTTAATCCCTTTGTACTGTATATTGCCTTTTAAAAGTTTCGATTATTGTGTTATAGGCTTGATGTTTCGAATAATTGTTGAGTGTAAACCAATTTTATGTTATTTCTCAGTCGTTTCTTCTGCCTGACTGACTTGTATAAAACAAGTCTAGATATTTCAGTGATCTCATTCTACCTCTGTGTATGTGTGCGGGGGCGTGCACGTGCGTATTGTTTTGTTAAAATGTCACCTTGGCCACGATACTTCACGGCGTTGTCGATCCCGTGAATGTTTTTCTGGAGACACTGCTTCATTGCGACTGCTGAATGTCGGCCATTGACGGTCGCAACTCGATGTGAAAATATGGTCGCACGTAAAGTACTGTTGTAGCTCTGCCACCGTGTTTCGTCTCGTAAGACTCTTTACAGCCTTGTGAGCGCGTTACTGCTTAGGTGAACTAAATTTGAAATCTTTTGGATTTAATTTTTGAAAAACTTTATGAAAAACAGTCCCCTCAGGGGGATGCAACTATTGATGTATCCATGGGAATTAGCGCTCCCAAGGGAAAAATGTGAGGGCCCGAGCTGAGAATAAGGTAGGCTGCTTTTTGTCGAAACAATTTTTTTTGTTATGTCAATAACTATCTTTTTTTCGGTTCACTACTGTCCTGTTAGCACCTCTGACTTTCTTCTCTAGCTTTTATCTTATTTCATGAACTTGTTTCTCAACTTACTGTTTCTATGCCCCTTCAGCCTAGATTCCTCATTCTCTTATCTCCATACTGAATGATGCCTTCCTCCTTCCTCTCTTCGATACGCTCTTTTTTGCAGCGGTTAGGGAGGCTTAAACTAACCTATAATCTAATCTAATCTTTTAAAAACAGTTCGGATTTCAATATTTTGTTCGTAAGCATTCAGAATGAAAAATACGGCTGTGTGTCTCAAAGTATGATAGCTCGATTTGGGTGAAATATCTGCCTGCCTCTCCGTTGCACCAATATAACTGGCAATGTCTTATTACTCTCAAATACTTGTCAAATAATCATCTGGGTAATGAACTTAGAAAGCTTTAATTCTCTTGACAAAATCGTCCAGTATTTTGAAACTTCCATTTTTTAATTCAATAGCTTAGTTTCTCTTTTTAAGTTTAGTTGTATTCAAATCTTCGAGGACCACAAATATTTGCTCACATTCTTCTTAAGATTTTGTAACTTTACTTCAGTCGATCAAGATAGGTGGTGTCTGAGCTTCTTGCTTCTCGTGATGAGAGGAGAGGAGCAATGAATAAAGCACTGTAGTATTATTCCTTATACGAGTCGATATGTTTCGGTTTTAATTCATTTCTCTCTCTCGATTCCTTTTTTTTCCACAGTGATGTGTTCACTGAAGACGTTTCATTTCATAATTTTGCCCAACAATTTTTGAGCAATTTTATTCAAACTCCACCTCTTCTCGAAATTCCTGTACAAAAAAAACATTCGTCACCAAATCTTTGGGACTCATTGAAGCCATTTGATGTTCCTTAATTCCGTGCGTCTTGCGGAAGGGGCTCTGTTGCTGTGTCTGTCCTCGCCAGCAGATCTTTCTGATTCAGTATTCCTGTCAGCGAGAAGATGCACGAATATCTCAGTTTTATTTCATTTTTAAAGTTTATATTTCATTCCTTATACGTTTTCGACGTTCTCAGGGCGTGCTAAAATACCTTCAGAGTGCATAAGTGTTTAAGTCAAAGTCATGTACACTGTGACACATTTCACCGTTGTTTCCTTGTGGTACCTTTTTAATAAATTTAATATAAGTTGCAGTGCAATTCTCAGTTGTGTGGAAACTGTTTTCACCCTGAAAATAATAGGTGTATTTGCATTACATATTTGTTACGTAGTTTCGAACGATCTCTAGAAATATTCCTGACGCATAGGTGTAAATTTTGTGTGGAAACGGTTGAAAAAATAAACTATGTTTTAAAGAATTTTTCATTCATTGTTTACCGATGAAATATTCCTAAACACTACCGTTCAAGAAGCGCATATAGTTACGCCTGTAAGAGTCATCCGCTAAGATATTTAGCACTTCTTCCTCCAAGTAACATGCATTAGCTAAACACACCCACGTAATTTCATACGCATTGCGACTGCTGAATGTCGACCAAAAAGTTACAATCACTAATGCTTCATCAACGATTGTGTTGGGTAAAAGAATGGAAGGAAAAGATTAAACTAACTGTTCATGCTCATCAGCAACGATTAGAAAACAAGCGTATTTCTATCAGTGAGACCGTGCTTTCACACCCAATAAAATTATTAAATTTCTCACCTAAGTTAAATCGGCAGAAACATATTCGAAAATGAGGAACGAGATTAAGTTGTCAAGCAAGCCTCATCCTCATCACATCAAATTAGGTTTGATGAAGCAATTTGTCAAGGCACTGGAAACCGCAGGTGAATGTTTCCAACACATCATCACAGCTTTATCAGGGTTTAGAAAGTGGTTGGTGATCAAGCTTTCAACTAGTAAAAATTAGTTCAATTCCATATTAAACACATTTCACTTCAATCTAGTTAAAGAAACATTAGGGAAATTTTTCATTAAAACGAACACTTGTAAAGTCTCGTATCCATGATAAAGCGTGCTGGATTGATGTAATAAATTGGACCAACAAGAACGTAACTTTATGCATATGTGTAAGTGAAGAACGAGCATTATTTTCAGTACGATGGAGTATATTTAATATTCCCTTTATTTTAATACAGAAAGCACGATCTTGAATCATACCGGATGTTATTACTGGAAGCACAAGCGAGTATCGGGTAAAGTTGCTTAGATTCATTTTCGGGAAAGATTAATGAAAGAGTTGTTCATAACGAACCTTATACTCAATACAGCGTGCGAGATTATCAATATAAGTTCGGCAAACAAGTACGGGAATTTCTCTCTAGGTAATAGTGAAAAACGCAAATTATCTACATTATGAAGGAGGTTGAACTATTCATTTCATTTAGGAAAAGCAGGTACTTTTCAGTTTTCTCTTTTCTTAGGCCGCCGCCACACGGAGACCAAATGGTAACGTTTTGTCATAATCATCTACCGTCAGCGGCACTACTCGGTCTGTCTAGCGCCACGAAATCGCCAGATTTCAGTCTTCGTTTGGGACCAGTTTGGTCAAACTAAGGCTGAAATCTGATTGTTTCGTGGCGCTGGACAGAACGACTAGTGCTGCTGACTGTAGATGATTATGACAAAACGCTACCATTTGGTCTCCGTGTGACGGCGGCCTTAGTATTGAAAGCTTGGTGGAGAATTTGCCCAATGATATTTCTGAAAACAGAGTATAGGTAGTGACCAGGTAGAGGAAACAAGGTAGGTTCAAACTAGTCTTTTTTCGTTAACGGTGTGGATTTGCTGAAACTCTGGCAAGGAACCAATAGCAGCGCTCATATTGCATCTGGTAGCATTGCTACCCCTAAATCTGGATCCACTATTCGCCTTAAGACATGGCGTTTTGGTGACGTCACAAAGTTTGTTTAAAATGAAGCCGTTCTATTGGTTAGCCGAACATGAGGAGGTGTATTTTCTCCCATAGAAATGGCATTACCTTGTTTCCTCTACCGTGGTAGTGACCAAGCAAGTGGAAAAGCAATTGAGCAACTCAACTAAATATTTAGAGTTTTACTCATGAACTACCTACCCATGTCGCATTGGGTCCCTTATTTACAAAACCTTTTTGCGTATGAAAATTGAAAGAAAATTATTCCTTTGGCGAGGTTAAAATAATACGTCAATTAAAACAATCCCTTCAAAAACTTCCTGAAGTATCTTTAAGAAGCAATTTTTCTTTAAATAAACACTTGTAAGCGAACGTCTCTA
>JACJUY010005414.1:41466-52976 GCA_014220935.1 Platorchestia sp. MABIK | reverse complement strand
TTGACTTGGATTAAATTGAACTTGACTCGGATTAATTTGAAGTGAAAAAGGTGTAGAAGTAAAAGTAGGGATTTAAATTATTTTCAATATGAAAAAGTCGAATTTCCAATATATTATTAGTAATACAGATTTATCAATTTTCTCTTTCCTTATTACGAAGACCAGGGTGCTGAATTCGGCACTACGTTATCATTGTAAGCATGGCGTGAAGGATGATAACAAAGCATAGAAGAAAAACAACAAGCTTACCAAAGGAAGGTCTACACAGTTTGAAAGAATAAGGAAATAGATTTTCACACTTAAAAGTATGAGAGTTGACTGAGTTTTGATTATTCATTGCTGATAATATGTAAAAATGTGATAAAGCAGAGAAGCCCAAGATTAAGTTTGCATGATTTTCTTGCAGTTCAAACTGTGTAAAACTCGTAAAGTAATCTAGTGTTTTCCTGAAGCGGGGGCGTCTAGATGCTATTTTAATTAGGATAGGATATAAGGTATACGAAAATTGAAAACTTTGCGTCATCGTGCTATTTTCCACACGCGTGACAATCAGCTACCGCTTACCCCAAAAAGTATTTAGTGATCTGCTAATTTTTACAGAAATTTGAAAAACGCGCTTCCATGTTTTTACTTAACGGTAAAATGTTTTTTATTTTAATGAAAAGAAAAATTACTGCTAATCAACATTCCATTGTTACCTTCGTTAAAACATTTCCAGAGAATTTTAAATTTAATGATGTAACTAGAAATGATGACAATGAATTGCTGCACTCTGATTGGTTAATGTGTTTATAAGAGCCCTTCTAGCATACGTCGGTGCCTCTTATGTCTCCAGATTTGGGCATAGAAACCGTGGCGTCACTCCAGTGGTCCGAAACTTTCCATCATTTGTGATGAATCGAAGGTGCCAAATGAAGTTAGCTTCTGATATCGTTGATATTCCATTGAAATAGGTAAGAACTAACAAAGGCTTTGGACAGTCGTAGATGTGTAGCGATACTTTTCCTGCCATATGGGAATATCAAAAATTCGGTCTCCTTTTTTTTATTTCTTATGCGACGGAAATTAAAAGCGTAGTAAGGTTTGTTTGGTTCGATTTTAGCTGATGAGATCAAAGTAAAAACTTTAAAAAGAAAATATTACACGCATTAATTTCTATGCAATAACAGCCGGGTTGGTGTCTTCGTTTCATCACTGGAACAAAAGAATAGCGTAAGGATATCTCACATAATTTTCCTTTTCATGTAGATCCTACGCAACGCGAGACAATCAAAAATTGTCACTCAGAACGCAAGTCCAGCTAAGTTCAACAAACTAATGAAAAATGCTCAAAATTGGGCTATACAACTTTGAAAATAAATCTTAGTTAAAAGATTATTATTTCTTTCGTATGCTGCCTAACTCCTCATGATGCCTTCGATTCATCATTTAATCGTAAATAAATCAGAAAATCCTCAATTTTTGAACCTAAACTAATTAACACATTTTAGAATCCTAAGCACGCATTTTGTTCGTTTTTTTCTCGATGTTTTTCAATATATCTATTCACCGTTGTTGGTTCTTTTATTTCATCCATGTAATGATTTTTTACTTGAACTGATGATGGAACTAGACTTCGAAACGAGTTCTGATTAAATATGATTGATTTCCCGGGAATCATAATTTCATAATTTAATTTTTTAATTTTCTGACTTCGCCTTCTAGTTACATAATAGCGATAACCAACTTGAAAAAATAAAATTGTTCAAGATCTTGTTCACTGCCACAACGGAAAATTTCGAATGGAAATTTCCCGTGACAAATTTATCTCAATTATTCTAGGAGCTCTAGTATTTCTAGGTGTTTGAAGGAATCATTTGCATGAACATTGTAGTTCAAGTTTCTTATTGCTCTAATGGCTCTCGTGTGAGGTGCATAAGTCTTTCCTTTCTATTTTTTGTCAGCCCAATGCCATGCTCTTCTTCCAAATTGTGTCAATGGATGATTAATTCGCCACACCGTCGGGACGATAAAAAAGTAAGCCCAACTCTAAATGTTTATAACCTTACAGCGAATGAGGATAATTTACGTCTGTTTTTTTCATTAGATGGAGAAAAATCTTTCTCCTAAAAATTTTACGTCACATCAAAATTGGTTGAACCAGTAATGAGACACAAAATAGTGGTAAAAATAGGAGTTGCACCTGACATTTTAATGATGTCATAAATGATGTCATCACAAGGTAAAGGGTCATTGTAATATTGTGCTTAAAGAACGAGTTATAACGAGAGCTTTTTTCATGAAATCTGTGTTCGAATTTATTTTTTGTTCCCGCGTAGGCGTTGTTGATGAAAATACGTTGCTCCTTTGTTAGTTGCATAAAGATGGGCTTAGTCACTTGAAAATTTAAATTTAAAGGTAAATTTTAGACCACTTGGACCTTATTTATACTGAGACCTAAAGATTTGTCGTCTGGGAACATACTTCTGTGTGTAATACAACAATTGAAAATGAGATATTTCAATCCATATTTATTAACATTTAAAATTGGGCTTACTTTCCTATGGTCCATACGGTAAAGTGTTTTTAGCTTCTTCAGATACGATATTTTTTACTCTATGCAAAATTTAAATCGGTTGAGGTCTTTTATTACTTCAAAGCATGCTGTGCTTTCAGAAAGTCAGATTTTTTTCTTTCATGACTTCTTAGAATTTGGGTGAATTTGTTTCCTCAATCTGACCATCACGGACAGGAAAATAGGATAGAATTAATTTTAATGACAATAATTCATATTTTGTTTGCTTTGAGTCACACCGAGGCTCTTTTCTAGTTCACTATTCAGTCTGTTCGTCATTGCACTTTAGTTTTTACAAGGAATGGTCGAAGAAAGAGCACTATCATCAGCAAAAAATGTAAGAGTAACAAGCAAAATATGTTTCACAATATCACTGATTAATGTAAGAAACTGACGAGGTTCAATAATCGAGCCTCGTGGAACGCGGGGGCTATTTTCAAGAAGTTCCTGTTCGGAGTCACCAATGGCATGAAATTGTTTGCTATTCCCCAGATTTTATTTGGATCATCTATGTGCAAGCCCCTATATTCTCAATGAATTTTTAGAGTGAAGATAGTGGAGATGATTCAAAACTTCTTGCGCAGTCCATTTCAGAATTGCAAGCCTGACTGTTCACCATAGGGAAATGATTTTGTTCGAAATAGGATTACATTTTCTTGTCCGCAATCAATTGGAATATTTCACTAAAAATGTTTGAAACAGAATCTGATCGATAACTGCAAACATTGGTTTTATGCTAATTATTGAAAAGGGAGTTACTCGAGGAATTTGTAGAGAATTTGAAATCGAGATTCTACTTTTTGTCAGTTGCATACACTTTGAAACCGGTCATTTGCTACTGGCAATATTCAGGGCATTTCAGAAAAAGTACTCACACTCTAACTATAGCTAACATGCTGCCTTTTTTGAAATGCAAATGTATTTAATTCATCAAAGCATGACAGGAAATCAACTTAGCTTGGAAAGTTGGAAGTTTTCCTGAAATGTTATTGGAAGACCGAAAACGCAATTGAAGGGCGAAGACAGAACTGAATTCAGAACTGAATTCGCAAAACCGCCACCAACGCGCCGGACCGTTGCTCGCATCAGATGGAATCTTGAAAAAATGGAATCTTACGCCCATGGACTTCTTTTTTGTGGGGATATATCAATGACAAAGTTTCCCGGAAATTGAAAACCAGTGTCGAGATATTCCTAACGACCTGTTTCGTGACATTTGCGAATCCCTTGGCGCACGTTATCAGCGTTGTCTAGGCAAATATGGTCATCAATTTGAACATTTACTAACATGATTCATCAAATACATTTGTCTTCTGTATTCGAAGCAATTCCACTTCACTCTATGTTCATAAATAATGTTCTCCTCGTCATTCAAAACGTGAATATATTTTTTAGGTACATATATCACTAAATACTCCTGAAAAATTCCAAACCAGAGCAAATTAATGTAATTCAAACCCCATTACAAACATGCAAAATTAATTATTAATTACTTTTACTCACCTTGGCAAACACATTGGGGATTCATCAGTTGCTTTTGCGAAGAATGAGAGATTTATTCAGGCAGAAACTTGCGTTTATTGGACCGTCTAGAATGTCGCTTCCGTGTGCAGTCTTGCTGAATGCTCCAGCAATAGTCGGCCATCATGCGCACGTCCAAGCGACCTTGATCTCGATACTCAATGATTTTGATATCTTGATGAAAGCGTTCACCCTGCTCATCACTCACGTCTCCCAATTTTGACGGAAAAGATTCAATATGACTGTTTAAGAAAACAACTTAATGCTCATGTTGCAACCTAATACCTGGAAACTTTCCATTTAAGGGGAACGTCTACCTAGAATAAAAAAAAATGGCTGTCACGCTTGTTGTATGGGAACTAGATCTATGAAATTTGGAATACGGATATACTTTTGATAGGGTTATACATAGGTGCGTCTCCCAGACTTTTTTCAATTTTCGAATTAATTACAGAGATAATGGGGAAAATGGGGGAAAAAAGGGCATTTTCAAAAGCTATCTCCACCGAAAGTTACTATCGTAGAGCAATGATTTAGGTCTCATTGAATGCATTAAAAGTTGCTGCATTGCTGAGCGTGGGTTCGTTTTGAGCATGGGTTTATTTGTAAAATTTGAAATTATTTTTTTTGAGTAAAGCATTTTTTGTAGATTTTTCAATGTAACTAAAAAATTACTGTGAATTTCAAAGCGAACCCAGGTCCAGCTATGCAGCAACTTTTGACACATTCAATTCCACAATTTTTTAATTTCTTTCATTTGTAAGCTGTATTGCTTGGAAAAATTGACGCGGTTGACGTTCCGAAAGCTATCTGAACATATGAATATCTTTTCTTGCAAGTTTTTTGTTGTTTCTTGAAGGAACCGGTACCACAGGTATCACAGATATGTATGGAACTGATATCACATATACCGTACGTATCACCGCTCCTGGAGTGCACGCTGCGGTGTCATCCTCGACGCGCTCCTCCCCTTCCCACCTCTTAAGGAGCAAAGAACGTTGTGTAGCATTGCTGGATTGTGAAGTAAGAAGTTCTGTGTCGAATAGACCAACAAAACAAAATCCAGATATTTCTAGTTCGTGTCTAATGCGGTGACTGTTCAGCGCTAGCAGCTGCATTCGAATCCACCCCCTCCCCTCCGTTTCCTCCTCTCACGAAGCACAGAACGTTCTGAACTTTTGCTAGCTTGTAAAATAAGAACTTCTGTATTGAATATAGCAATAAAACCACAAAAAAAAATTTCATGGGCGTGGCACATGCACTTGCTGTTCGGCGCTGGCTGCTGATTGGAACCCCCTACCCCCTCTCCCACCCTCCCCTCCCGTCCCAAACCCCTTTTTCCCCCCTTACGGTACTAAGATCGTTCTGTAACTTTGACAGCTTGTGAAGTAAGCCTATCTCTCACGAATAAAGCAATAAAAAAAATTCCGGATTCTGGGTAGATGTCCCCTTTGAGATTCAACTAGCTCTTTATGTTCCTTTAATTTCATGTTTCCAAGAAAGTTCCTCACGACAGAAACGAATACTTCACATGCATTTTTCTCAACATCAACCATAGATTGGGCGAAAGCTGGATCTTTAATGAGCTTCCTAAATAGAGGGCGGTCGAAAATACCTGCTTTGAGTTTTTCTGTTCTTACACCGGGGAACGTATCCCACAAATACTTGAAACAGTCACTGTCAGTATTGAGCGCCTTGACGAACTGTTTCATAAGGCCTAGCTTGATATGAAGAGTGAGAAAACAAATTTTTCATGTTCTACTAAGGGTTCATGAATGATGTTCTTTTCCCCAACATAGTAACTTTCCCTAACTGGCCATTCCTTTCGAATCCACTTTCTGTCTTTGGGTTCTGCTGTCTCAAAGGCGCATAGAGCAAGGGAATTTTATGTAACCACTTTGCTGTCCTAACAAAAAATTAACCATTTTTAGATGAACACAAATGATCCATTTGTGATCTTCAAATTTTAGTAGTTCCAAACCTGTTTTGATGTGTGATATTTTTTTTCAAGTGTACTGAGTGTCCTATGGGTATTGCACAAAAGATATTGCCTATCTGTAATAAATCACTTTTCAGACTCCCCTTAGCGCTATCTACAAAGAGGCGCCACTTTTTGGGATATTAACCTGTAGCTCCTATCGCGGTTACTAATCCAGGAATATCACAATAGTTGACGAATTTGAATATAGAATCAAATAACTGAAAGAGGTTACTTCTCTGTTACGATAGAATGTTCCCTTTGCGTCCAGTCCCAGCAAGTTTTTATCATTAAATCGTGAAGCCAACAATTCTGAGAGCATTTTTAGAAAACCTAGATCTCGAACAAAATCATTGAATTCTGCATGACTAAATTTTGCGGTTCCGTTGATTCAAATTCAAAATCTAAGTCACTGTTTCTGTTATTTGACTCCTCTGTCAACCCAGTGTTACATTCGCTGTTAGAGTTAAGAGAAGCAAGTTGAGTGAAGATAGGTTTTGGAACTTCATCTGAATAGGGCACAGGTCTGATTGCTAAATCTAGACTAAGGAATGTAATAAGCTGACGAGATTAACCAGACCAGCCTCAGTAAGGCAGAAGTAAAATTTTGCAGTAGTGCAGCCAGCCGAAAATTCCAAGGGGGGCAGGATCCCGGACAAATAATTTTTTGAAAATGGTAGACATTATTATCAGCAATCTTTTTATTCTTTTACTTAAAACGGCGACTGAAACTGGCCAGCAGCTCAACATTTCGAGGGCCATGGCCTCCGTGGCCCCGCCCTGGCGGCGCTACTGCCAGTCGGTGACACGCTCTCGTGGCTCACGCCATATCATCGGAATGCCGAATTTGATTTTTTTTCCTTTAGTCCATGGACGCAAGTTTTCTTCACAGGAATGACATACCTTATGTGGTGCCCAAGGTGTATCTTGATCTCCAAGTTTCATTTGAAAGTAAGAAAGGTAAACTAATGTTCCTTGTTTGCTTTGAAGTTCTGAATATACCACTTATGTAGCAGAACGCATCCGGTCTAGGGGCATCACACATTTTCTTTTATTAGTTTGAGATGCCATTTTTCCTTAAACACCTTTCTGAAATATGTAAAAAAATGAGCACTTCTTATGGTAATAGGATTTTATTTACCAGCACTGTACTTTTCAAATTTAATAAAATTCTTTATTAAAATAAAAACACAGTCGAGTAGCATGAAAACTATACCTGATCCTCACTAACGCATGCCATTTTTTGAATCAGTGATGTCAAATCTACTAGAATCAAGAGTCAGAAAGCACACAACCAAAAGTGTGTTTTCAGTGTAATCTTTTTTTCTACTAGTATAAAATAGTGCAAAACTAATTTAAAATGTTTCTGTAAATCGTTTACTGAGGACTCAAAAGAAAATATTATTCATAAATGCAACACATGTAACAGAACCTATCTCCAATAATGCGTGTAGAATTAATATAAGTTGGGTCAAGAATGTCCTTAATTTCTCGCTAAATAGTGAAAAACTTGTTTTATGCACAGTTTGAACAAGGAAGTAGAATTTTCCTTCATCTTATTGCTGAAAGCACGGTACTGAATTTGGCCCTACGGCATTACTGAAAGCAGAGCGTGAACACTAACCGAACAAGTGAAAAAGTTATCAGGTTTTTATAAGGAACAGAAAGATAGATACTTTTTAGTTCAAGAGACGCAGAGTAAATTCATAGAACTCTCGATTAATAAGTGAAACACGTGTTCTCTTACGTGGATTTAGGCAACTCTGTGGTATGATCTAGTGCAAGCCGTGCTTCAGGGTAATAAAACTTTTTTGTTTTCTTTGCGTCTCTGAAAGAGTCATTTTTAAATGGCTTCTACAAATGGCTTCCACATTACTTCCTTCAGGTAGGGAAGGAATATTGGATGAAATCACGCAATAAAATTCACATTTCGTAAGGAATTACAACTTCATACTTGAATAAAATAGAAATAAAAAATGTCGGATTGGAGAAATGTACAGAACTCATGAAAAAATTATAGCAGTTGAAATTGACGAACTCATTTCCTTATTCTAGTGAACTCACACACATTGATGTTATTGACTCAGACTGAGTTTATTACAATTTACTGAAAATGTAAAAGTGAAGTCAGAGCATTATTTAACTGCGAAGGATTCTCCAATTCTGTCTTGCGAGGGAAAGTTAATGAAGTAACGCGAGGCATTTTGGCTCATTCTATGCTTTACGCCTGAGCACTGCGTTGGTCTAATGCATGTGTATGATTATTATAATCAACGCTGGGTGCACCGTGCAGCTCGAAGAGCTACGTCAAAATTATTTCAAAAATGAAGTGTTGACTTTCGTCCAGTTGGCGAGAAAAGAAAAGGTTATTACATCCATAGAATGAGAACTTGGCGACTACATTTAGCAGGTAAATACATTAGAAACTCTCTTAGTAATCGGTTTTTGAAGTGGAAAGGATTAAATTCTTCTTACGAGGATCTGTTTCTGGCTGATGAAATTAGAGCAGAAGTCAGCGCTTTGAAGCGATCAAAAAATCATTCCTGCTGCGCTCGCCTGAGCTCTGCGTGACGCCAGTCTGCGCACATCTCTGATGAGAGAGGCAAGGCATTCGCATGTGCAATCACTGTATGGCTTGACAGCCAGAAATAAAATTCTCAGTTTCTAGGAAAGTACAATCTCATGTCTTAATTGGAATAGAAATTAAATGAACAGGAGGTTTAGAAAATCACTGGTGGAAGAGTAACAACGTTTAGAGTTAGGTACATTGATTGACTCGCTTCAAAATTCTACAGAACTAATGGACTCATATTTTGAACGTTAATTGAATTACTTAGAATGAACTGATGTAAGCAACTTAACGTTTAAATTTGTTGATGATGTCAGAGCAAAAGTGAAAAAGTTTTCTCACTGTTTTCAATGGTTAGCGTAGGAATACAATATAGCGAGTATAAATAAGCTTTAGAATAAACACGAGTAGCATGTCATAAATAAATACTTTTTGTTTTCAGAAACGAATCAATGAAACTTTTCACGCTCGCGAATGGCAAATTAATTATGTTATGGGAAAAAGAGCCATTAATTATGAGGCAAAACAACGGTTTGATTACTCGAGTAAATCTGCTCGGACTAATGAGTGATGTGACTAAAATATACTTACGTATTAAATTTGAGGTAGCTGCTGCCTCAACTCTCGGAGCTAATTGCCCTCACTGCGCGTCGCTTCAGCTTTCAGTCGCCTCGGGAAAACCCACGTTCAATTACGTTATATTTTTGCTGAATTAAATGCTTTGATGCTCAAATGTTTCACCTTTAAACAACGCAAAGAAACGAGTTTACTGTAGAGACAAATTGGAGTTCTGAAACTTTTTTATGGAATGAAGAAATTAACATTTGTTACTCGTTAGATCGCACAGTATTGAAATACAATTAAAGATGAAGTAATGTATAATTCATCAGTCAAATAATTTACGAACGCAGTACGATTTTCAACCTAGTGCAATCAATGTGTCCCATTTATTACTTGTGATTCATAAGCGGTTGGTTAAAACTTGAAGTGAATAACATCAATGTTTCATTCTGTGCCTTTGATGTTTTAATTACGACAGTGAAAGTCGCAATTTACCATGAGAAAAATGAAAAAATTCAACAAGGTCGACGAAATGATCCTTTTTTCTTTGTGTGCAGTTCACAGATCGTCTTTGCCACGATTGTGTTCGCACGGCAAGTTCCAATTAATGCAGCAGGCAGCAAGTTCTTGAAGTGTCTCCAGACAAGCTAAGCTAAGCCAGTCAGCTCGCCACTGCCTGCCTGCTCCTCTCACGTGCAGCAGTTGCGCACTGAACTCGTGATGGCGGCGGTTGTCCTGCTATTTTGATGAGCAATAACTCAATAAATTTCTCCTGCGTGAGTGTCTCAGAGTCACTACTTAGACACATTGAGCTACAGGCGTCTCGCCGTAGTCAATTTTTAAACGTGATGTCTATTCTAGCTAAACAAAATTCTCAGAAAACTCTGATTGGCAATGTTGCCTGACATCGAATGATTAAATTTCAGAATGTTTGGGAGAAACTCAAAACGATCAATGTCAATATATAGGAATGATACAAGCTGTGCAGTCAGAACTATTTTTAGAGATTGGACCCGTCTTCAATGACTGATGCAATTGTATTGGAATTTTCTTACCGTTCAATACCTTCTCCCTCATCCTACTGACGTAAGGTTATTTGACCATTTTTATACTTTCTGCCTGATGCTACGTTTTCTAAACCCTACAGGTTGTCATCTGGCGTGAATGCTTTAAAAAAAGTTTCTCTCTACTGCATTAGATAGCGTCCCACGTAATTAATATATGATAATAAATAGCGATTTTTGAGTGGAGTTCTTAGTAACCCACCTTGACAGGCATGATTGGATTGTGCAGTTTTCGATACAAAAGCTAGATTTTGTAACTTCTGGGCTAAAGTCTTCAAATGCCGAGAGAACAAACATTTTAATGGATTCAAGCTGAACAAGTTAAATTCATGCCCTTTCGGAAAAATTTAATTGCAAATTAGCATATTTTCTCAGTTTTTAGTTTTTTTGTCATTGAAATTATTAAACTTCAAGGTATCAAGTCATTTTGACAATTTTACAAAGCCACTTTCTACTCTGCACGTTTTTTTCTGTTTCATATCGTTGCAATTATAATTAAAAATAAATAATACAACTCACTAAGGAACACAATTGCCGTACAATTATAAGTCTACCTAATTTTGATGAGGAGACTAGAAGAAATATTTTCCTTTCTACTGTCAGATCAAGTTTTAGAAACAATGATCTGTCACGAGATATGTTCGGTCCTACCCCTCATTAATTTACATTAACAAGGAGACCGAGTTCTCGGAATGGAGGGCTTGGCGTACCTCCCCGAAATCGTGAAATACACAAAATATAGGCAAACAAAACATACGAAAACTTGAATAATAACGACTATACGTTACATATACTAAAACAAGAATGGTACTCACCAATGTGAAGGAATACCACTTACACAGCACGCTTTTCTTTGCGCGTCTAAATTGATGGGATGTCCTCACGAGGATAGGTATTAATACTGTAGAGATTATCGTAGAGATTTTATGCTAATGGCAAGTACACAACACCCTGAACAAACTACCCTTCTCAAGATGCTAACACGACTGACAGAATTACAAACAAAAATTCGGGCGTAATAGCCTCATGGCAATACTACCCTAATAATATGGATTGGCCAACCCACCACGCATCGACTAAATTAAGACACATGACAAAATGCTCCCTTAATGATTACGTTTCCAACAGCACAGAGCACGGCCATAGCTTCAAATCACATGTGTACTCTCAGGCACCGCTTCAGTTCCGATTCCCTGAATTATTCACAGTTCAGTGCAGTATCTTTTGATGATTGTATGACAGCGTCTCGTAAATTTTCTTCAA
>JACJUY010005414.1:24165-41141 GCA_014220935.1 Platorchestia sp. MABIK | reverse complement strand
TTTTTTATTTGCGCTAAGGTGCTAACGAAGCCTACTAAAGATATGCAAAAAAAACACAAAAAACACAATTCAGTTAACACAAAAAAAGGACACAAATTAGTTAAAAATTCCCCAAAATTAAAATGTTTCTCAACAGATCTTTACTTGGTTAATTAACGAAACAAATACTGCATTTAAAAGGTTCATGCTTATTTTCTGCGTCAATACTCAGATTCTGCAATTAAATGTGCAAGAAAAATACGTGACCAATGGTTTTTAAGCAATTTTTGTGCAAAGGATCCGGCCGCAATAAAAAAAGTGTTTGAGCGCGGGCAAAGAGTACTTATTTGTTTATGATGCTGCTCTAGAATATACAACCTGTGTACAATCTTGCTTGTCGCTCCAACAGCAAACGTAGCCATCACATGCGCTCGTAACCACACAGTTGTCTCGGCAGCCCCTTAAGATGCGGCCACAGCTGCCTTCAAGCTAATGTTACTGTTTACAGAATTACCTTTTGAAACTTGTATAAACCGTGATAACGATGAAAGAAAATTATTATGGCTATAGTTATTCATTTATAAAGAAAAAGGAGGAAAATACGTTTTCGTGCCTTCTGCCTCTCATCCCGGATCAAGCAACCTCCTGAAGAAAAAACGAAAAAAAAGCGTAATCCAATATAGTCATTTTTCTCATGTCACATATGTGCGCATAAGATCAATTGTATACACCGTTACTTTCTTTTATTTCCATTTCCTTAAAGTCCTTTTCCAAAATATGGCATTAGGTCTATGGCATGTACATACACGATTCAATTTTTATGTAACGATGAAAAATTAATTATATCGGGCTTCACTGCCTCCGCACGCATACATTGGTTTCAGAATGAAACAGAAAGTGTGTAGACTAGGTACGCTTCATCAGATGTAATTTTAGCATGTAATCACCAGCTTACTTACGCGATTGACGTGTTTTACCGAACATAAGTTTCGAGACAAGTTGTTCATGGAATGTATTTGAAAGTTTCGTGAACGGATTGGAATAACTAATTTAGAACAAAATATAAACAAGAGAAATTATATAGTCATTGAGTAAAAATAGTAGGGTAGATGGTAAAGGGACACAAGTTTTAGGTATTCAGTCTGTGCCCCATACACCAACGCCCCAGTAAGTGCTTTGACAGCTATTGGTTCTCAGCTTATCTTGGAGACTTAGTGTGACTCGGGGATACGTAATATACATGAGCTACACGCTGGGGTGGGTGCTGGTAGTGTTCTTCCTAGTCAGCGTACCTGGAAGGAGCTAGGACACCTCAATGGTAATCTAAGCTACCAACCATATCATGAGCAACACTTGTTGCAGAAGTCGTTTGAGGGCTTAGGTTTGCTGTGAGGTTAGCCTTGTTTTTTCGTCGCCTTTGTGGTTCTAGTGAAGGGAGGCCATCGTCCCGTGCAACCGACCTGCCAGAAAAACATTCTCGTTGTGTTAGTTTTCATTTTCATTTCACCTTTTCGTCTCCACTAGACGATTTCTCCTACTTTTGCATTATTTATCGAGCTAAGCTAACCAAGATTGTCAAATTTTTCATCCATGTGGTGCCAGATACACTAGAACTTCACCGAGTTTCCCAGAGACTAATGCCAAATTTAAGGAAAACAGAGGTTACCCCCGTTGAATATGAGAAAAATGCGCCAGCAAAGGGTTTCTCTCGTTAGTTCTGTATTCCATGTTTAAGTAAAGCGTTCGATTCAAATGCAGTGTATTTCACGTGTAGGCAATGTCTTCCATGTACTAAAAGAGTGTTTAATATCTTAAATGTGTGGTCCATCTGTAAGGAAAGGGTCTTATACTTCAGTTGTGTCTTCCACGTCGTAACGTTCAAATGTTCTACAGCTTTCTTTTGGATTCCATGTAACATGAGAGTGGTGTACGTCTTGGTTGTAATGAATAAATTGAGATTTTATTTTATGTAGTTTTTCATTTCTTTTCATACACCATCGACATAGGACTGAGTTTCAGTGTGTGTGCGTTGTGAGAGACTTAGGAATAAAAGACCAACATTGTCGATTTGTTGCCCAGTTCAAAAAGCACAGTTTTATAAAAATATTTCAGGCCATTTATGCTCGATCACGAGCTCTGTCACGGAGTCGAAGCGTCACCTATTGAGAACTTCCCTTGGTCGCTTTCCATCTACCATGTTGAATAAAGGACCGTAGTTGAATACTGGGCTTTCCAAGCCCCCCGTGAGATCGAGACAATTCAAGTTCTCTTAATTGAGGAGCTTCTCGAAGAGGCATCCGCCGTCACAGGAGATAACGAAAACGCCACGCTAGAAAACGTCCCAAAATGCTGGCCTACGTAGACGAAGAGGTACACGACAGAGCCCCATCGCACCCTCACTTTGGCGGCCCATAAAGAGGAGGGAAAGAGCCACTCCTGGCAGGATGGGAATTCGAAAAGGGGCAGAGAGACGTGAGCTCGAGCTATGAATAGCGGCAAGGTTAAGGGAATCAGCAAGGAAAGTGATCTAACGCAAGATCATTTTGGGGATGGCGAGTGATTGAGATCATCAGTAATATCAAATGAGAAGGCAGTTTACTGAGTTTGTTTTTTATTACTATTGCTTGACTCATCCAAACGCTAATTTCACACCATAAAAAAGACACTTCTTCAAATTGAATTAAATTTTGGTTTTCGGTTCGTGAACTGCTATTTTTGGGTTGTAATACATTAGTCTTTTTGTTGTCGTGAGAAAAAATTAATTTCTCATTGCTGACTCCCGGGAATTTTTTATGCCAGTATTATTTAGGTAGAAAATTTGATGAATTTACTGAGTTGTAAAGCATGTTTTCCGAGCTAATTAAGTGTCACTTGATTGTGTATCCACGAAAAGTTGGTATTCAAATTTCCGCGCAGTCATCATTTTAGTTTTAAGTGCGTGTATAATTATTGGTTCCTCTCATCACACTTTCAACAATATCCAAAGCTGCCGCTAACTCCAAAGATCATGAGTCAATCAATACAAGTAGACTGCCCTCCATAGGGTTTTCCGTCAATGTGTCACTGTTACCAGTAACACATTGATGTGTTTGTGTCCCGTCTCAAAGTAAGTACAAATAAACCAGGAGGATACATTTTGATGTTTTTCTCTCGTCGATTATTTCAGTTATTGGCATAGCTATCAAGGAATGGTTACCAACTAAGGATATTTGTATTGAAACATATAATGAAATGACAATGATGAACATTTTATTTGTAGCCAAAGGAGTGTTGATTTTTACTATTATCTTTACTGAACGATGAGCGCTTAGTACGAAATTTCATAATTTTATTGGGTGTGAAATCACTGTCACTGATAGAGACGCGCTTGATCTTTAATGCTTGTTAATATGCACGAACAGATAGTTTCAAATTTTTCCTGTCATTCTTTTACACCACATAATCGTTGAGGAAGCGTTAGTTTGGGTGCGTGTGAAGTTGAGGAAGCATTAGTTTGGATGCGACTGAAATTACGTGTGTGTTTAGCTTGTGCGTGTTGTGTGGATGTATACAGGTGAAAGTGCTAAATAGCTAAGCCGGTGACTTTAATTTCACGCCTTAACTCAGTATCTTGTCATCAACTACCGAACTGCTGCTTTCAAACATCATTCCATCGTGCTGTTGGGGATAAGGTCGGAAGTCAATGTTCGAAATTATTTTAAATATTGAAAAAATGTCATGCCTCAAATGAAGGATATTGTACGATTCCTACGTGTGCAACAGATTTTTATGGTCTTGAACGGTTACGTAGCTCGCTCAACTGGAGGTGATTTGTTCAGTACTTCTGTCTCAACTTTACAAAATGAAGAACAAAATAACTTTTGAAAATTTTGTCGCTTAAAGTCACTTGACGGCTTGTGATGGTTAGATATTCGATTTCAAAGAAATAACGTAAGTACACAGTAGGAATTTAGATTCATAAAAATTTTTTCACCCTCCAAATTTTCAACAACATTCGTTACTATCACAGAATCGCAAAGCTCGTGCGTCATGATAAATAGAGACTGTGTTCGCTTAGGCGTTCTTATTGATGTTCACCGTCTTCCTTTTGTGAGCGGTATTGATAAGCTTCTGAAAATAGGGTAAATCACCAAGAGAATACTTTTGATGTTTTTCTTTCAATAATTTATTGTATTCATTGACATGGCAGTCATGATGCCAATGATAGTTTATGTATCTAATAAGAACCACTTTGTTGAGAAATATTGGAAAACAAATATTACTACAAGTTTCACGTTTCGATTAAATTGAAAATTAATTGTTTTAATTTTTTTCTGATTGGTGTCGAAAGGAAAAGGAAACACTTTTGACTCATGCCACAAATAGAGTTGAAATGCTTGGTCTCGAGGTTGTTAACCTCTCTCAAATTTCTCAAATGACATCGCTCCTCCATTAGTTCGAGTACACTCAGTGACTCACATTTATAGCACAGGCCGGCAGCGTATACCAATAATTCTGCGTATTAGAGAATGAACCGCCAAATGGTTCGAACACAGAGAAAAGAAAAAGAAAAACAGCTTACTTCCATTAAATTTCATACATGAAATGTTGAAACATTTATTTTAAAAATACCTTAACATTAACAT
Source organism: Platorchestia sp. MABIK (assembly GCA_014220935.1). NCBI lineage: Eukaryota > Metazoa > Arthropoda > Malacostraca > Amphipoda > Talitridae > Platorchestia > Platorchestia sp. MABIK. Next base: position 36,537 of record JACJUY010005414.1, on the reverse strand, counting down.
CCTTAATTGAAAAGAACACATTGGTATCGTAATACCCATGTAGAATGTTGAAACAAAAAATGATTGACAGAAAAGCATAACAAAAATGAGTTCCCTTCGTTGCGTAATCTGATTTTGACAGTGCATTGAAACATAATTAACTAAGAGAACACAATCCTCGTAACGCTTAGTTGAAAAATACATTCGTTTTCGCTTACGTATATTGAAACATAAGCGAAAATCGCATTCAAAAACCTTAACTCAGATATCTCAATTGCTATTCATACATGATTATCGTAATACTAATGTTAATTGTGGAAACAAATGATTCGGATCCTTAATTGCTATTCATACATGGTTATCGTAATACCCATGTTAATTGTCGAAACATGATTCGGAGAAAAGCACCAAGAAAATGCGTAACGACTGCTATTGAGGTAGATGTTTCGTTGTGGTGGTCGGATTTTGGTAATGCATTTAAATACAAGTGACTAAGAAAACAAAATTCATGTGACGCACTGCTGAAAAACCTCTTATTAGTGTGTACTTATATTGAAATATGAGCATACGAACAAAGGAACTAGTGATACGAGCATGAGGGATGATGTTAAAAGTAAAATGGGCAGATTTTATTTAGTTTGCGTCTAGAACTATGAGGTCAACAGTCAGGGTTTGAGACAATTTTTACACTAACGCATCAACTAGTATGCCTAATGATGAGCTCAGAACGAAAATGATATTTATTATACAAGCTATTGAACCGTTGAAATGGCTCACAACTTGCTTAATGAGAGCATCATTTGATAGATTGCTTCTGCTTTTGCTCCTAAACTGAAGATAGGTTTTCGCACCCGGCACATATCATCCAAGCCTGGTGCAAAGAAAATTTGTCGAGATTTTAATGATAAGAAATGTGGCCTCTTTGTTCGCCAGATCTGAATCCTATGCACTTCTGAGTATGGACGATACTTGAGTCCATAGTAGGTGCAAAAGATCAACATCTCACTGAAAATTTGAAGTGTTCTCTTCTCCGTACATAGGCCGAAATTCCCCAAGGATTGCTCCGCACCGCAGCTTTAGCTGTGTGCGACGCAAATTTGAAGCAGCAGTTGCCGAGAAAATCGATTACGTTGAATACGTACAGCATCATCGATAATGATGGGGCCAAAAATAAAAATCTCTGATCGATTAAAGTAATTACGGAATTTCTCAGTGATTTAACTGCACGTTGACACAAGGCTACTAACTTAGTCTCTAATTTTTAGGCTGCAAGAAACAATATAAACTAAGTTGTTCTAAATTTACTCTTTACCAAGCGTCGAAAATTAAGATACAAAATGAAGCACATAATTGGGAATCATTAATCATCCAACTTTAAGATACGCATGGGAAAAAATAAAAATTGGTGATTATTTATTGTCATTGCAACATTTGTTGCCATGTCGAAACAAGTGGAAATGGAAGTAGCCATCAAATCTGAATTTGTGAAGCTAAGAAAGGAAAATCACAGAACTGAACAAATTACCATTAAGGTTAAACGTTCGAAAAGAGAGACTAATTAGTAGGAAACAGCCTGGCCGACCTCGGGAAACTACGGTCAGAGAAAACCGAAATATGCAAAGCCTTGGACTAAAAAATCTGCTTAAAATTACAGGGAACATTTATCCGGAATTGAAAGATTGTATCAAGGCAAAATTTCAAGACAAGCCCTCTGAAATTCAAGACAAGCTCTCTGAACGGTTTCATGTGATAAAGCTTCTTGCAAAGAGGCCTTAAAAACGCCGCTGATACGCAAAATTTCTTAGGAGTTAAATTGCCTGTCATGAAGAAACATGGGATTTGGTCAGAATATAACTGGTGTAAAGTACTTTATGATGATAAATCTATGTTTAATGTACTTAAACAAATGATAGCAAGCAGTATGTGAGACGAAATTGCGAATTTTTTATACCCAAGTGCAAAAAGAAACGGTAATACTTTGGCACGTTTTTCGTACCAGCGTTTTGGTACGAACTTTGCTAAAGTCACGCAACTGCTTTAATTAACGCTTAAACATGGTGTCTGTGCTCGGAAAACATGGTGTATCGCCGTGGCAGAATGGTTAAAGGTTTCGCCCTTCCTAGATGGTGTCGAGGAATCGAATCCCGGCGCTGCGCGGTGATTTCCCCGTTGGGTATAAGGGAAAACTCAAGCACAATACCCCACTCAACCCAGGTGTCGGAAATGGGTACCGGCTTTACGGGGGAAACCGTCATGGTGTCCTAGTGTTAGTTATAGGGCATTTGAAAAATTAATATTCAAGATGATATGTATCAGGCTTGATTGGAAATAAAGCATCCTGAGATGCCGATGTGTGTTTGCTGCCAAATTCCAAGATTGATGCTCTAGTTTTTACACTGAATAATGTTCATTTCCTCAACGCGAAGCTCGTGAAGAACTACCTTCTCTATGAGTAAAAATTAAAAGCTGTGGACTAGCCTCTTTGGAGTCCGGATATTGAATCCAATGCAGACCTTTTGGAAAATTTTGGGACAAGATGTTATGGTAAGGAGTTCAGCAGAAGCAGAATTTGTCGCTGAATTTGATGAACGAGCGAAGATAAGAGTTAATGATTGGCAAAATTTGATCAAAGATTGTGTGAGTATATGCTCAGCGGATCTCTGACAGAAGGGCTCAGCTTAAAATATTTAGCAGTAAGTTGGCGCTTTGAATGGCATTGAATTATTTTTCTTTCAAATAAAATATTTTTTACCTAATTTTAGACATTAAGAAAAGAGGAAATTCAGAATAACTTAGTTTGTATTAGTCCTTGTAATCTTGTTGTCCTCGTTGTCCCAAGTTTGCAATAGTCCAAGTTGTTTTTAGTTTGCATTAAATGAGATGTTACCTGGCAACTTGTGGCCCAGTTTAATACCAATATGTCTGCATAGTCAATATCACAGTGAAATTTTGCCTCGCTTCCATAGACAGTGGTTTTTGTTCTTAATTATTTAGTTTCTAGAGTACACGTCCGTTAAAAATGACCTTATAATTCCCTTCCAAATGTCAATAACAAAGATACACATCCTAATAATACCCGCGATATAAACATTTTTGTACTTGCGCACTGATGAAATTCGTTTCACAGATACGATCATTAAGCATCCTCATGTACGTCACAGAGAGACGGAAGAAGCGGACACCGAACAAATAAACACACAACAGTCATTCTAAGTATTAGATTGCAATACAGTATATTGTAATCTGCAATACCCCGCCGAACTCGGTCCCCACAATACGGACTCGAGTATATAAGGCTCTGGATCTTTCTAATTTTTTTTAAGTGACTTATTATAGTGCACTTGTACAGCGAAAATAAGTGTATTAATTTACCTGTAACTGAAACCAAAACCGCCAGTGCTAATTTCCTCCTATCCATTCTTAAGAGCGTGACAGGTATCTTATAAATATATAAACATACGACGGTCATTCTTAGTGGCAAATGGACCGCACTCTACTCGTACAATGATTTTTTGATTATACAAGTATTGTTACATATGATTAAAGGAGAATTAGAAAGTTTATGATCTTAAAATAATTTGTCATGTATTTTCTCGGTTCGAAATACTCGGTTCGAGTTTTTGTGGGACACAGAGAATTAAATATGAGAAGATTAAATTAGGATCTCGAACATAATTATTTTATGTTATGTTTCTCACACGCTCCAAAATTTGCTGTACATTCACGCTGACCTGGGAGCCGGTTTTGAAAACATTAAACGTTGACGAATCAAGCATCTAATAACGCAACTCGACTTAAAGACGTTGTGAGGGACCAAGAAAACGTTTTGTATTGCTATTTCTCATAATGTATTTCCAATTAATCGATTCTTAGGGTATCTCACGCCTATGATGAAATGGAGAACCAATGTAACAATTAACATTTTTGTTATTTTTCTTTGCAAACGTTTCCGAATATTATAATTCCATTTTCAGCTGTCCTTGTTTGAAATATTTATAGTGAGCCATTATTATTTCGCATATTTTTTAAACGTATGCTATTTTTTACTCCTGATATGTGATGACCAGCTTGTGGAAAAAAAGAGTTAGCACCGTAGTTGAGGATCGCTGTACTCCGCTCAGGCGTAATATTACCGTATGGACCATAATAACGGAAGCCAAACTTTAAATGTTAATAACTTTACAATGAATGAAAAAAATTTAATCTCGTTTTTTACTAGGTGGAGAAAAATATTTTCCCTAGAAGTGTTAAGTCACATTACAATTGGTTGTATCAGTAGCGAGATAAATAATAGTTGTGAAAATGTAAGTTACACATGACATGACATGAAATAGTTACCCCAACTTTAAATGTCAATCACTTTGGATTAAGATACTTCAATTTCATTTACTAAAAAAGTAGCAACGCATTTTCCTCAACAACGTCTACGCGGGAACAAAAAGCTTAAAGGAAGTTCGATATATAGTCGAACAGAGATTTCCTGAAAGAAGCTCTCGTTATAACTCGTTTTTTAGAATAATATTACAATGACCAAGTTAGCACCTTTCGTGTCATTTATGATCTCATTAAAATGTCATGCGCAACTCACATTTTTACACAACAATTTTTAATTTCATTCCTGAAACAACCAATTTTAATGTGACTTGACATTTTTAGGGAAAACATTTTTACCCACCGATTACAAAAAAAACAGAATTAAGATATCTTCATTCACTGTAAGGCCATTAACATTTAAAATTGGGTTTACTTTTTCAGACTCCCTGCGGTATGGGCAATCGGTTTACGATTGCTCGTTTACGTTTGAGTTTCTTCTCGTATATTTTTTACTCTACGTAAAATACCAATCGATTGAGGTCTTTTTATTACTAATATGCACAATGCACCCCTAGAAAATTAGATTTGATTTATTTAATGACTTCTAAGAATTTGGTTGAACTGTTTTTTTTAACTGGCCACCACGGACACGAGAAAAGGATAAAAGCAATTTTATTGACATAGCTGCAAATAGTGTCTTCTTTGAACCACATCAGGCTTTTTCTAGTTCACCATTCAGTCTGTTTGTCATTGAATTTTAGTTTTCATTAGGAATGGTTGAAGAAAGAGAATTATCATCAGCAAAAAATATGAAAGTAATCAGCAAAATACGTTTAGCAATATCACTGATGAATGTGAAAACCTGACGAGGTTCAATAATTGAGCCTCGTGGAACGTAATGGCTAATTTCAAGACTATTCCGAAGATTTGATTTGAGCCATCTATAAGTGAGCTACAGTATTCTCTTTGTGGGGAAATTTGTAGAGTAAAGATAGGGGAGATGGTTCAAAATCGCTTGCGTAGTCCATTTCAAAATTGTAATCCTAACTGTTTATCATAGTAAAATGGTTATGTTCGAAATTGGATTACATTTATATGTGAGCAATTATTTGGAATGTTTCACTAAAAATTTATTAAACAGAAACTGATCGCTAACTGCAAACATCTTTTTCACCATTATTGAAAAAGGAAGTTACTCGGGTAATTTTTGGACAATTAGGGAACACAGATAATTCAGGAGAATAATTATTTAACACTGAGAAAATTGGAGAAACTAAGTCAGCCATGAATTTCAAACGTTAACTGAGAAAGATTTCAATCCCTTTGATCTATCTTACACCCAAAAACATTAAAAGTAATCGTTGATGTAACAAATAAATAGTTATTATTTTTTTAATCTTTCTGTGAACTGAAGTAATGAGCCAGATCAGTAGTATTTTCAGTTACACTTTAGCTTATGTCGAAGAAAAAGTTGTTGAAAAGATTTGCGGTGCTTTTTTCTCTTGCAATGAGTTGCGTATCTTGCACAAGAGACTCAACTTTTAATTTACCTTGCCACATCAAATTTTTTAGCTCATAAAACTCTCGGAGTCAGGTTGGTCGTCTTGTGTAATTCGGATTGTTGAGTTTTCTTGACACATTTTTAATGTAATCTGAATCCGGTGGCTGACCACGACAACGCCATGTTTGCGTATTAATATTCCTGCCATGGAACTTTTTACGAATTACCATGGCGACATGGGGCCCAGGTACTCGGGCCTAAATTTTTTGCTATGGAAACGACTGTTTGGAAATTTTGTACGTGCTCAAACTGAATATTTACATTTTATGTTTAAAACATTTTTTAATGGTCTGCACTTTCGATTTTTGCAGTAGCCAACGAGAAATTCGCCTGAACGATTTAAGAAGAGGGCTTCAGTCTAAATTTATTCAAAGGAGGAGTTGCTCCAGAAACACTATTTTCGTATCATTTGACACAGAAGCGGAACTAAGAAGAGCATGAAGAATACATTTTCGTTTTGACAGAATAACTCTTTTGGGAGTTTTTCAGCAGCATACGGCTTTTTTAAATTTTTCCCCGATTTCTCTTAGAAACTTCCTTCAAATGAAAAAGAAATGAAATAAAATGATTCTTTATTATAAGTTTCAGATAAATTTCCTTCTTATGAGCCCACAACGATTTCGCTAGTTCCAACACTTCTTTAAATTTTCAACGTAAAACTGGAATGGCCAACTTTATGCTGGATCCTTCGAAATGACTCTTTCAGCGATGTTTGCGCAATCCCTCTTTGTTTGCATCACAGAAATGTATTGATGTGACCAAGTCCTTCTGATGTTAGGAGCATTAAACAATTATAAGTGGTTTATGATTAACTTTTCAGCAATAATAAGTCCTAATGGGTTCTTGCTGGGCCATTAATTGACATGACGTGTCCCTCCTCTACACCCAGCCGCTTTCTCCCCCTCTTGTACCTCGCCATCTACTGAGCTTACAACCGTCATTTTTGTCGCTTGGTTAACCTGTACAGGTCAAGAGGGAAACTTAGAATATGACCGATTTTCACATTGTTGAACTGACAATGCTCATAAGCAAAGGATCATGTTCCTGTTGGAACAGCCATTCAGCTCTAAGATGACATTTTTTAGTAGATTTGTGCAAATTATCTTTTCAAACCTCGTGATAGTTAGCCTTATGTACAGTTCCTTCAATTATTTCTATTTCTCAAGTACCATTAAATGCAAATCAATCTCATACAACAGTGCTCCGTCACCATGTCTTACAATTGGGATGGTGTTTGTCTGGGTTAGGCTACGTCACTAATTCTTCAAACGTGAGTGATATCATTATGGCTATGAAGCTCTACCTTACTTTCATCAGATCCCAAAATGAATTTCAAAAGATCATCATCGTGCTCTGAATTGCTTTTGGTTTGAATTACATTTTATTCGGGGATAGGATCTTACACAGAGATCGTTTTATCAGTTCTTATTTTTCTTAATTCATTCCTAATCGTTATTGTACCAATGCGTATTCCTGCAGCTCTGAGGTCTGCTTGAAGTTGGGGGCTCTTGTTGCAATCGGGTGAATTTCAATGTGCATCATGTATCGTGAACGTATTTTTGAAATAATTCGGGATGGCGAAAATCTTCGGAAAATTGTCCGTGACCTCAATCATCATTCAATTATTCACGACGTAATCAACGGTGCTTAAAGAAACGTACGGATTCTTAGAAGTATTCAGATTCCTCATTTCTGCAGAGTGTAAAGAAATCATACGATCTCTCATATCTCTTTAAATCTCCCCTTGCTTTGGCATCTTGTATAACATTTACACTTGCTTCTTTTGTGAAACTATCCCTAAAATCTCCAGATACCTTCACACCATAAGCTATGTTGGTTTTTTCAGAAGTTCAAAGTATATTTACCCGTCAAAACTTCTATACACAAAATATTTAAAACCTATTTTATATGTGTTTCAAGCTTTAATATCAAGTTTGTTTTCAAAGAAAGAAATACATTTTCGATGATGAGTAATGTGAAACTGTAAATTTTTGCTCACGATGCAAGTCTTCTTTTTTTACTTCTTCCAGAAACTACTATTGAATAAATTTCTCAAGTATTCCGATACTAGTTTCAGCTACAAGCTTTATTTTGTCGTAAATGGAGTGGAGCACTTCATGGGCTTTAACAAAGCCGTCAGTCATGGATGCCAAGGCACGATATGCAAATTCGAAGGCCTGATATATTCCTGCTTGTTGTGAAGCGAAGCTCTCCCTGCTTTGGTGTTGTCACGGACAACAACATGGACGCCTACGTCCGAGAATATGTTTAACATCTTATCAATGTCTTAGAGGCTAATGGAGTAGGTCTGTATATGAACATCCTCTGAGAAGCTCGAAAAAAAATCAGTTTCCATGACTGAATTGCACGACGCTTGCTGCGCGCACACCTAATGGAAAAGTTTTGTGATTCTGAACGAATTGAGTCCGACCTGCCTCAGTTGGTGACAACTTCGGGGAATTGTTGATTACACGGTGGAAAATCATCAGCGTGCTGTCTCTTTGATGACATCTGAGGCTCACCAGTCAATTAAAGCCGATGAAAAATTGTTCCTCATAATTCGTTCCTTTTTATTCGACCATGAAAATTTATTTTCCATAGAGAATATTTTCAATAAATTAATTCAAAACGTATGAAATGATAACGAATACAAGAATTTCTCGTTTTTTAAATAAATTGGGACAAAATAGCCCTAGGATTACGCCTCCTCATATGGTTATAGCTATTGATCTATGAAAATTAGGGGAAGATTTGGGATCCCAAGCTGAGGTAAGGTAGGTTTTCCTTTTGTTAATAAAAAATAGTTATTTTGTTTTTGTTACAGACCATACCTAACTACTCTTTGCAGCACCTATTACTTTCTTTTCAAACTTTTATTTTGTTTCATAAAGTACTTTCAGTTTTGCTGTTCCTGTACAAAGGCATCCTGTGTGGGAACTGACCAAAAAGAAAATTTCATTGCCTTGATTCAGTACTTGACCGTGCTTTCCTCGTTCCTCTCATTGGAACACATTTAATGTGGCCAGGTGAGCTCAAACTAACTTTTGATTTAATCTAGTCTCTCAGTGTTATGGAGATCCGTCGAATACTGATTCCAAGTGCTATTTAAGAAAATATATGGCATTCGAGTTAGCGGTCATGCAAAGAATAAACAGCAATTCAAAAGTTAGTGTTCTCGTGGAATGAAATGAATACATCTGCCTTTAACATAAATTTAGAGATAACGAAAAGTAAGCGAATGTGGAGATAGCTCTTCATCACGGAACATAAATAAAATGGAAGCGATAAAGATTGCATTTACTGACATGCATGATAGCTCAGAAAACATCACTGTGTCAGACAGAAATGAAGCGCCCAGCTGTCATCCGTGGCACTGTTTACACTGCGCTCACCAATGCTGCCGCTGCCATTACCGCTTGGATGCAGGGCATGATGAAAGCTTATTGTTCAGGGCTGTGCTCTTCTGCCTGTAAGCTAATTCCAGGCTTCAATACCTAGAAATGGACTGTGTTGACAGCGCGATCCAGACGCTCTCCTAATTTATTCTTGTCAGAGATTATCCGGTCTCTGAGCGCCTCAAAGCTGTTGTCACTGGATAAACACGCTTAGAAATGCTATGTACATCAGCTATGTTGCATGTTTACTTTCCAAAATATTGTGAGGGCTTTTCCAACATTCACTTTTCTTAGGTTAATTTAATAGATTTTCTGTAATAAACAGATCTAAGGTAGAACAAACGTTAAAGGAAGTGAAAAGGTTTTTCCTTTCAATTTTACTGCCCCCTATGAAAACCGAGGAAGAAAACGGAGTTATGGTGAGTAAAGGAAATTCTAAGGTAATAAAATTTCCTGGCTGAATGAGGCCAGGCGTCGGAATTTTAAATTATATTATTTAAAAAAAGTAATCATTAGTCTACGCATAATACTTTATTAAGAATTATAATTCGGTTATATTTTTAATTGGAAACCAGTCTCACGCAATATCACGAGCGCAGTAAACACACGGAGGCTTCAGGTTACGTGAACTTCAACAATAAAATCGGAAAACAGCGCCGCTCCTCCGGTAGTAAAAGACAAGGACTAGAAGGCAGTGGCGGAGTCAGATGCTGGAAATAAATGTCAGAAAAGAAAACGGTACAAATGGCAGCTAATGTGAATTTGAAATATGGAAGCACTGTAACGCAACTAAAGAACTTTTTCCTCCATTGAGCGGAGCGATTTATAGACAGTGCGAGTAATGGCCAAGTAGCAGTAGAAGTTAAGGGTAAATTAAATATAAAAACTTATGCCCAATAGTAGCATAGAGAGTTAAAAAAAAAGCGACCAAGTTCACTCTGACAGGACTATGTTAGCTCCCTTTTAGAGCAGCGAACCCGTCTCAATATGAAATGTTAATATGGCTTCAGCATAGCCATAACGTTGCAAGTTTTATGTAAAAACCTAAGCGTATTCACAACCACACACACATTTGTTCACCGGGAAAATTACACATCATACTGAAGAAAAAACGCTCTGAGAAGAACATTTGACACCGCCGTCCCAAAGTAGCTGACTGCCGCTCAATGAGTCAAACTCCGAAGGATACAACACTGCACAAACTGGCCACTAAGCTCCTGTTACGCTTGCCGCACACTCCATGAAATCTGTCAGAGCAATACCACAAAATCCCTCCAGTTGTACGACCTCACCCTCCAAGCAAGTCCAGCGGTCTGCCACTGTAGTGTAAAGTAAAACAGGAGCCCGCGAATCTGTGGGAAAATTTTCCGAGCAAATTTGGCAAGTCTTCGGCTCATCGTGTAAGGTACGGCGCACAAGATAGCCAAAAGTTACAGCCATTGTTCTTGGTATCTTGTGGGCTAGGTTTCCATTTCGTGAAAGAACCAATTTTGAGGTATTAAAGTTTTGAGTTATGAGAGTTCATTAGAGCTTCATAAAAGGAAAGGAAAACCCAGCTGTTCCAGTCCGGAGTTCATCCACATATGTATAAAAATTTTTAGCTTTAAAAATCGGGCGGTTATTCGGTAATCGGTAATTATTTTTAGTCATTTCAGATCCGTTGGATCTAAGTCTAATGAAATTGTAGGTTTTCGTGCGATCAACCGAAATATAGTTTGCAAAATAGCAAGCAAATAATAACCACAGCATCCCCGAGCGTAATAAAGATATTTTTTCTAAAATGCTACGAGCAGTATTGGGGTCTGTATTCTTGACTACAAGTATATTTTTGGTCTCCAAAAAAGGATGGAAATCTAAAACTATTACATAAGTATCTTACGAGAACACACTATTTTCTTAATCATTACGCTCATGTACAAGAAAATGAATTATATCCAGGATGAATCATGTCGAACATTTCTCAACTCCCAGCCGTCTTGCGTATGTCAAGTAGGAGCTTTCAGATCACATTTCCTAACTCCTATTTCCTGCCCCCGTGCTCAACTATAGCTATGTTTACTTGTTATAAATATGGAATATTCACATTTTATTGATGTGTTTGTCATGACCATCTCGATATTGCGACTATAATATTCATCTGACAAATAAATAACTCCACGAACGTATCGATCTCAATATTCCACTAACTTTAGGAACAGATAATTAATTCATATCTCAAATAATTTTACACGACGCAAATACTTGACCTTCAGCAGATTATAAAGACATCATCGAGGACACGGTGGCTGAATGCAGTTGAATTCTTCATGCTCAAAACTAAGTCCCTGATGCGGCCCGAGATACACACGACAACTCCACAACGGCATTCAGTAAGCAAAATCGGTTTTGGAGTTTTTGCTTCGTGCCCTTACTTAGAAAACTCAGTGCAATAGTACCAAACGAATGAACGCTCATGATCGATCACTAGAACTGATATAGTCGATAATACGAATATTCTTTTGAAATGTATTATGATCAATTGCACCATATTCCCTATGCTCACTCAAAGAGTCAGTTTTTCATGAGACTCATAAGACGTCACCGGAAAAAAACTCGACCCAGTGTAAGAGATTCAATTCCCTCACTTCATTTATAATGCAGTGGTAATGAAGATGCTTTCATAATGCTTTTATAATGCTTTCATTATCTAGTTGTGTAGAGATTTTTTTCATTCCTGGCCTTGTAGCTCATGAACGTTTCTATTTTCGGACCTTTGACATGCAGAGCCGAGTCCTGCCAGGCCTCAGCTGAGAAAATCTGAGCTGCGGCTTACGCAAGGCTAACATCTGATAGTTCGCTAAGTTATGTAAAGCTGACACGATTACACCAAATTAATTTTGTTAAGTTCTGCACGAGTAAGATTGAATAATGTGAAGTCAAGAGCCGGCACAATCAGTCTAATATATGTCTACATTTTAAGGCTTCGCTGGACAATTTGTCACGTTTAGTTTATCCCAGTCTCTCCTGCCACATGGCGTCTCGAAATACTTGAATGTAGCACGAGGTGTCTTGTAAAATTAATGAAATGAAAATCACATTATTACCACCACCAGCGCTCTGTACCCCTCCGCTCACTATTTCAAC
>JACJUY010005414.1:0-14780 GCA_014220935.1 Platorchestia sp. MABIK | reverse complement strand
TGAGCTACACGCTCAGGAGCACTGAGACATGCTCACCCAGTGTTGTGGAAATATTCTGTAATGCGTTTCTGACAATCTTAATGGAATTTCCTTCACGTTTTACCTTTAGCGTCCTTATTTAGCAAGCGACGTAAGACCTTCAGAAAGTTGGAGCCGAGTTGAAAAAAACGATTGCATCACATTAAGCCTACACATTTAGACAATCTTTGAAGTTCCCTTGAGTGGCGGCCCATTTAACTGACTGTCAATCGCAAGAGACTGAGCAACTGCAGCGATACTTGCACGCACAGCAGGGAGGTGAATTGCTCAATCCTATATATCATATTCCTTTGATCATATTGGTGAGTCGTCAAATGTAAAAGTCATTGAACTTGGCAAATTATTCGTGCACTACTGAAGATTTGAGAAAGATTACATTCTGTAGCATTCAAATTTGGATTCAACCGGTGTTGAAGAACTGACCGCTCGGAAGTTTGCTTCCTGGAGCTGTAGATGCAATCTTACCTCGTAAGACACGTCTTACTCTTGTTTGTTGTGAGCACTTCGCGAGCTAGCGACCCCAAGCTTCTCTCGTCTACCGATACAAATGAAAATAACATGACACTTATTTACGAAAGTGTGATAACAATTGCTTCATTTTCTGCAATTTTTACCAAGTGCAGCACATGCTATAGATGCTCTAGGTAATGCAACGTGTTCCTTATTTTATCGCAGTCAAAAATAACACGGAATATTTGTGTGGCAACTACCCAGTGAATATTGGTTTTGTTATAAAAAAGCAGTCCATTGTGGTGAAAAGAAGTTAAAATAATCTTTTGGAATGGTGTTTCACCTTGAATTAAAGCAAGCCGTTCTGTAGCTGTGCCGTCATATGCGTGTCTTGGAAGGCGTACCATAATTATTCCAACAGCAATGCTCAGCCATCTGCTTTATCAAAATAATTACTACTGTCTTAGGAGTTTATTAGAGCTCAGGGAGAGCACAAAGCAACTTAGCAAGCAAGTGACGCACTGCTCGCACAAAATAAAGTGGTCGTAACGAGTCTGTTAAGCCTGATCAAGTAGCATTCTAATTGTGACCGTGCATCCTTGGAGTCTCCTACTCTTTAGTGAGTGCTTCTTCACACACAGACGTCAGTTCCTTGAAAATTTGCTTTCCACGGTGTGAAATTCTGTAAAAATTGACTCATTAAAACAAATTTTTCCTCAGTTTTAATATAACTTTGAAAAAATAAGTGTGCTGACTTTCTGTTTGAAAGAATTTGTTCAAAAAATTCTGTTAGTACATTTTATTTTTGTTTCCCTAAAGTTCAAATACCTGGCATATGGGCACGGTTTATTTGAGTCGTAAAAGTGGTATGGCTAATTAGTTTCATGAGCTGTCATGAATGTATGAATGAATGATCGTCATCACCAGCTCCCTCACTCTGCTCTACTGCCCTGCAGATCTCGGCGCCGACGCCACCGGGCAACAGGTGATCGTCTAGAACGCAAGAGAGCACTGATATTGACCTCTGTTCTATTTCATTACTTCTAGCCTGCGTTTGCTCCATTTTCATTAACTCTATTGTTACCATGCATTATTTTCTCTTTAAATGCTAACCTTTTCAATTTTGAGTCTCATGTAGCTTTTCAACTTGGCGTTGTTGCAGTTTATTCGTTATATTTTATCTGCAATTTTTTACACAATTTGAAATTTCGAAAATAAGATTCCTCTTCAGAAATGAATTCCGATGTGATAAATAAAGTTCTGACACAAATTCTTGGAATGAATTCCCTTCTCGCTGTGACGCATGGAGAACTGACTTTGCCAGCACTACTCCTACCACAAAATAAATTATTATAAGCTCAAACTCCTGAATCTCGCATCCTGTTAATTAAGTTGCGGTTAAGCGAAAAATGTAGCTGACGGTGTTTCTGGGGGTAGAAAGCAAGTATTTAAATTTTTGCTTTGTCACATGTAAGAAAGGTTGATGAAGCACCGATAAATCTGTGGGACGTACAATAGTTAGGTTTCTAGTGCTGTATACAGTTGACATTATAATGCGCATTGGGTAACTTGCTACCACAGCAAACAACGCTGCTATGCTTGATGCATGGGTGCTGTTGGTAGGTGGCCAGCGCAAGTGAAACCCAGCTGCTGCACTTCACAAGCTTCAAGGACAAGCCCGAGTTCATTTCATGCACCACAAATGCCAGCTTGTAACCTACAGAAATCCCTATAAAATCGAAGTTTTATAAACTTTCAATCCCTGCGCATGGTACAACAAAGAGTCCTACTATGAGCGATGAGTAGAATAAAATCTTAGATCAAAAAAGAACTAAGTGGCCTACTGTCGGGCTGTGCCGGGATGTCAGGCACCAATCACGCACACTCACAGGAGTAGGAGTAGAAAAGAAATGATAGCTAACTTATTCACAGTCAGTAATTTCCAAAAAGAAGCACTAGTGAATTTGTTTTAACACAATAACATAAAAACGGATGATTTTTAGAAGTGTGGTTTCATGATTTGAGAGTTCTCCTTGTTTGTTATCAGCAAAATTAGACCACTAGGTTTTTCACTGCCATGGTGATGAAGCTGTCGGATAAGGCGATGTTTCCCCACTCGAAAATCAAGGCAAATTGTTTAATAATATCGTGAATGTCTCTTATAAACAAAGTCTAAACAAGTAATCCTAATACCAACGGTGAAGTTTGAACTGTCTATAAAATAGCAACATAGATGTTTACATAGAGCACTCAGGCTTATACATTCCGATCCATCATTACATGAAGTTGTCATAGAACTGCCCTCAAAGAAGAGCGGTTACAAAGACTCACTCTACAGTTACAGAGACTCACTCTGCAGTTACAGAGACTCGCTCTGCAGTTACAAAGACTCACTCTGCAGTACAAAGATTCACTCTGCAGTTACAGAGATTCACTCTGCAGTTACAAAGACTCACTCTGCAGTACAAAGNCTCTACCTAGTACCTCTACCTAGTACCTCTACCTAGTACCTCTACCTAGTACCTCTACCTAGTACCTCTACCTAGTACCTATGAATACCAAACCTCCTTCCATTGTTGTACAAAAAATCCACAGAAATATGATAAAGGAAAGTATAGAAATGTACGTAATTTTTTCAGCATTATCGGGGACAATGTTTATTTCGAACTATTTATTAGGATACAATTTATAACGCTTCATCAGATAGTAGAGTTAATTTGATATGATTAATACGTTCATTTTATTTATTATTTTATAATTTATAATACTATAATACAATGATAATAATGTAGTATTTATCATAATATAATGTATTTATAGCATTATAATATCATTTCAATTAATATGATAATATTATACAACGCTTCATCAGATAGTAGCGTTAATATGATATGGGAAAAAAGTGCAACTGGTCTGCTACTGCTGACAATGCGGAAATGGGTTAAATCAGAAGAACACATCCCAGTCTAATTTTTTCGCCGCCTGCATGCATGTTTTTCGCCGCCTAAGCGATTTAAGCGATTAAATCTCTTAGGCGGCGAAAAACATGTAAGCAGGCAGCGAAAAAGTTAGACTGAGATTTATGTGATGCAGCCGGCTTATTGAGCTAAAATAGACTTGAGTGGGCCTAAGTGAACATTGATGAGTTTTTGAAACGCGGTTGATGTGATTCCTCTTGTACAAGTTGTGCGGTAGGCTTGGGGCTGCTGCCTGGGAAATGAAGCCAGTAAAAAATCAGCCTGAAAATTGGCTCTCGACTCCTGCCTGTTGCCAGGTTCTTTTTTGTTATGTCTTATTGGCCACACATTTGTGCATCTTTGATTTCTGTCGCAAAAGTTTCGCCTGCGATATCACCCCCATTTACTGTTCTTATCTTTAGTTTTTAAATCTAACCTTGTTTCATTACACATGATTTCTCTAAACCATTGAGCCACATTTTGAGGTAGATACCCCAGTAGTAAAACTTCAGAATAATGCAAATGGGACACAAATATGTATCAGAAGAATTTTGAATCGTTCTAATTATTATACGATAGAGAGAGGGTAAAATATATTACTTGAACATAATTCTTCAAGACCCAAAATTTCTCAATGATGGCGCTATTTTTATTTAATGAGTAAGTCAGGATGTTACCGCTAGATCTCCTGCGCTGCTTCATACCGTCCCGCTATCTTCCTTCTGTGTCGCATTCTTCCTTCAATAATTGTAATCTGTCCCCCATATAATTACAGTCAATAAATTTAATAAAATCCGTTTTTATATATATAACATATAAACTTCAATAATTAAAATCAAGATATATATAAAATAATCCGTATATATCTATAGAATATATGAGCTTCAATAATTAAAATCAATACAAATAATTTAATCCGTTTATATATTTAATTTATAAACTTCAATAATTAAAATCAATATATATACACATATATATATATAATAAAATCCATTTACACACATAATGTATAAACTTCAATAATTGTAATCAAAAATCTGTCTGTCCTGCTTCAATTATTTAATTATGAAAAATGAAAAATGTACCGCACCACCAGTATGCTGCTCACGGATCCAATTGATGGTCCGAAAAAATGCATTCCACCATCGCTGATTTGTTGCACTGATTTCCACTTGTTCCTTCACGTCAACGATGCTAGCACTCCGCATACTTCTAATGCTGCACAAGTGTCGTTCGCTATTTATTCGTCAAGTTTCACACTATACATTTCCGGTAACATAGTGTAAGTAACACTTGTGATTTATGTGTCAGATTTGATACCACTGTTTTTTTCAGTGCTTCACACCTTCGTCTCTCCTTATTTTCTGATAAGACCTTTCAGGAACTACCAGGGGTATGATTTTTAAATTAATTCACCGTTGATTTATCCTCTCAAACTTTTCAGGTAACTTTGTCGACCTCAATCAATTCTTTTGCTTCTCATGTTGATAAAACATTTATTTATTAATAAAATAAATATGTATTTTATTTAAAAGATTTTTTTCTTTTGCATTCCTTTTTAAATTTGAACACAATTTCCTTTCGAGTCCGTGGATAAATGTGATGTACGCGTATTAAAAATTACTCAACAAACTTATGCATAACAATGAACAGTAAATTGTAAACTTCAGCGTGCTTGGTGTAAATCGTCTGCACATGATAAACCGCCATTTTTCCCGCCATCTTTGAAAATCGTCTTTATAGCATAAACCCATATTTCCACGCCATCTTCGTGAAAATCGTTTTTACAGCAAAAACCAGCATTTTTCGCGTCATTGCCAAAAATGGCATCTTTTCCAATCGAATATTAGTTCGCAATAGCCAAAACGAAGAGCTTTTTTCAGGGCTCTAGGAAAGGTTTTAAAGAATCGGGAGGCGCGCCAAAAGCGCTCTCGTCTCAGTCCAAAATGACGGAGAAGATCGCCTTGATATCCTGAGCACTTCTTTGATCAGAGGAGCGTTAAGGGAGCCCTAATCCAATAAAGGAGCTGCGAACAATCCTCGAAGGTTTCCTATGAAATGTCCAGGTAATGACTCCATTTCAATCAGGCAGATGAGATGAAATGATGCGATCTGGTGTCAGAAGTAAACGAGTAGCATTGAAGTATTTGATGTTCAAAATAGGCTCGAGGAGGGTGTCGAGTGAGAACTATAGACTCACTACTTACGTCTCTGTCTAATGGTGTCAACGCATATGTAAATGACAAATAAATTTGACGGTGAGGATCTATAATTGATGTGTCAATTTCATGATAAAAACTCATAAATGGTGTGACAATTTAACCATTAAAACGCGTGAATTAAAATTGATGAAATTGTTCCGAAGGAATCAAAGTTTCCATGTGCTTTACAACCGGCAACAGAAATATATTTTCTTTCAGCATCTACACCACAGAACCAATGAGTTACGCTTTACGTCACCTTAAACGTCATCACCTTGGATGGATAATTTCTGAAAACTGTTCGGTGATGCTGAAGNAAGTTTCCATGTGCTTTAAAACCGGCAACAGAAATATATTTTCTTTCAGCATCTACACCACAGAACCAATGAGTTACGCTTTACGTCACCTTAAACGTCATCACCTTGGATGGATAATTTCTGAAAACTGTTCGGTGATGCTGAAGCTTTGACATTCTCGAAAATTGAATCCCCAGTATGATTGTTTTTTGTTTTCTAGAGAAACCTATGTCAGCTGAAGAGCAAGACACAACTAAATGGCTGCTGGCACAAATATTAGGAATCTGAACAATACCGAGTATTCGACATTGTCGTTTCAAGCATGTTTGAACTCTAAATTTAACACGTTGCTTGCGATACGACCCATCGATGGGTCGCGCTCAAATTTTTCCTGCTACGAAAAGACCCATCGACTGGTCGTATCAAACATTTTAACGATCTTTTATAACTAATGGGATTTAATGGACTCAGTTCATGTTTGGTATTTATAAAATAACTTACAACTTTTGACTTTGAATTTGAATTGGATGCTGAACTTCAGTTTCATCCATTGCAGTCAACGTGATAATGCAACTCTCATGAAATAATGTTCAGAGCTGGGAAGAAACCCACGAACCTCTTTTGGTGAGGGAGCCTCAGTGCATTGTAGCTCACTCTTGAACTCTCTGTAGCTAGCGCACTTGTTCAATCTTGTGGATCATTATCTCCGAAAAAAATACAAAAACAGAAGAAGTATGTACTTCTGACTAAATTTCGAAGGATAAAAGAACACATTTCCTATAGAAGTCGCACACACGATCATTTCAGTTTTTAAACCCCGCAACACGTCTCATTTGCAATTTGCTTCAAACCAAAAACGATACTTTTTAAACATGTCTAAAAATTTTGCGTGCACTCTGCGCAGAGCTTCTGAAAAAACTCGGAAAATGTAAAATTCTTTGCGGCCGAACGCAATGGAAGAAATCCTGATTAAGCAGCAGACGCTGAGACACTGACGAGCGAGCTCTGAACTTCAAAGTTTTCCAATCGACGCCTTGGACAGAAATTTTACGCGGCGTTCCTTCTCGCTGTCTTATAGGGAGTGCACGATATTCTACGGTTTTTATTCCGGGCAGAATCATTTTTAGCTTTGCAGCGACGCATTTATTAGCTGGTAAGTCATTTTTTAAGTGTGATTATTCCAAATTTGATTTCAGGTGTGATTATGATTTCAGTCAAGATTTCAGATAGGATTTCAGGTTTTTATTTTGAGTATGATTCAGGTATGATTTCAGGTGTGATTTCGTGTATGATTTTCGGCATGATTCAGGTCTGATTTCAGGTATGATTCAGGTACAATTTCAGGTAGGATTTCAGGTATAATTTCCCGTCTGATTAACGTATGATTTCAAAAATGAGTAAGAGCTTGTGTATGATTCAGGTATTATTTCAAGTGCAATTTCCGGTATGATAATGATTTCAGGTATGGAAACGATTTCAGGTGTGATTCAGGTATTATTTCAGGAATAATTTTAGACATGATTATTAAGAGTTTCACTCATGCGTGAGGCGTTATGGTTCTTTGAACACTTTGCAGATTTTATTACAAAACTTCCCAGCAGTTAATAAAATGAGACGACGCATGAACTTCTCGATTCGATATTGAGACCGAGAGTGAGGGTCTCAGGAAACCGGGATTTGAGTGAGAACTAGATAAGTTGAAGATGACACGGGAATATCTTCAATTGGATATGCAGTCCAAAGAAAGATATCAACTGACTGATGTACGTGTGTATAAATTATACTACGGTTGTTACAACTAATAACCTGTGTTTACGGTAGAAAAAACAAGATAGGGTCAAACCAGTCTTTTTTCATCGACAGTGGGGTAATGCTGACGTCATGGCAACGAACCAATAGCAGCGCTCATATTGCATCTGGCAACACTGCTTGCCGTAAATCTGGCATCGCTATTGGCCTAAAGATGTGTCGCAATGGTGGCGTCATTAAGTTTGTTTGAAATGAAGCCGTTCTGTTGGCTAGCCGAAAAAGAGGAGGTGTATTTTCCCCCACAGAAATGACTCTACCTTTTTTCCTCTACAGTGCCTGTTGTATAGTTCCGGAATCATATAAACATATACTGTCAGTGATACATTTTTTTGTGGACATCCTGTATTTGCACAAATTTTACATAGTAACCTGTAATGGATTATTGCCAGTCTTGGTGGATATCTAGCTACTTCCATGGTACGCGTCCAAATCGATGTACAGGGCGGGCCAGAAGCATGGCCAGAAGTTGCCGACCCATTTAATTTGCTAGCCGAGTAAATAGGATACCTAAATGAACCACAAAAATGATGTTCTTTCAAATAAAAGAAAGTTCTGTTTTTATTAGCAGATTAAATGGGCGAGTTACTTCTGGCCCACCCTGCGTTAACAAGTCTGTTTGGAGAGCTCGAAAGTTTGGCAAAAAACCTGCGCCCTCTCGAATTGGAGGAATTATGACATCTTATTCGTACTCTTGCTTAACGTATGTTTTAACGTAAATTTTAGCTGTCTAAACTAACCTTCATCGGTTATAAAATACATTTTCCGGAAGAATGTTAATGCATGAATTTGACAATATTTCGTCGTCAAATTCCTAATCAGTTACAAAATGATCTGATCTGCTTGCTAATTTTTTATAACTTCACGACTCATATTGTCCAAATTAAGCCGTACGTGTGATCTCAATGTCTATGACAATGGAATACTGTTAGGTCCCCTCAGCAGTGGATAGGCCTGCGAGACTTCTGACTTTCGTTCCTTCTTTGCTTCTCTCAGTTTTCATGCCTTCTTTGCCATCCCTTTTTTGTCTTCTTTTCCCTTCTCTCCTAATTTGTTGCATTTTTGCTCAGGGTATCCTGTGTGAGAGCAGACCTTGTGCGTAGATTCCTCTTATTCCTAGGCTCATTTTGAATAGTTCCCTCTCTTCTCCCAGTGAAGACATAGTTTCAGTGAAAACGCTGCCTTAAACTAATTACTATACTCCACTACACTATTAAGAATCAGTTGCACCGGTATTTTCTTTTCTAAAATTCCAAACTAAATTCGGTAGCTTCAGCATTTTTTCTGAAGTTGATAACTAAAAATAATAGCTTCCGTATTTTCTTTTCCAAATCTACAAACTAAAATTAGTAAATCTAATATTTTCTTTCCTAAAGCTACCAACTAAAATCAACATCTTTGGTATTTTCTTTTTTGTCGAAATCAGGAGTGGCAAGAATCGTGGCAAATTTCTGTGCAATGAAGGGAGTAAATTCCAACATGTCTTTACCGCAATTCTTTGCCAGGTCTGCGCCGCGTTACAAGCCCAAGTGACTCGTGGTGACCCCGCATTCTTTGTTAACAAGATTGGGTAGAATGTGCTCCAGCTGATATTCCTCCAAATTACTATAGGGATCTTTTCCTGACAAGCCCCACCACTAGCGCAACACATAAGTTCACCCACTTGTAACTTTCGGAATAGTGCACCTATCGACTTCAAATTACTCACAAAAGAAAGATTGAAACATTCTCTCTTTTGAGAATAATTTAAAGTCGATAGGTGCATTATTGCGAAAGTTACAAGTGGGTGAACTTATGTGTTGTATTAGTGGCGGGGCTTGTCTGGAAAAGATCCTGTTATAGAAGTAGGTAACTAGCATAAACTTAATCTTTTCCTGCACCGCGTGCCAGATGTGGCACACACTAAATTACAAAAAAAACATTTAACCATAACGTTACTTTTAAACACTTATTGAAGAACTAAATTAATGAATCAAAGTAAATGAAATTAGCGTTGTGTTACTCAAACTATAAAATAAGTTGAGACATGTATGAAAAGTTGGCCACGTAACTCTGGGGTGCGATGTTTTCTGCTCCAGTTTTTGCTCACACTCAGGCGGTGCATTCTGCTCACACTCAGGGCCATGCATTCTGCTCACACTCAGGCGGTGCATTCTGCTCACACTCAGGGCCATGCATTCTGCTCACACTCAGGGCCATGCATTCTGCTCACACTCAGGGCCATGCATTCTGCTCACACTCAGGGCCATGCATTCTGCTCACACTCAGGGCCATACATTCTGCTCACACTCAGGCGGGGCATTTTTCTCACACTCAGGGCCATGCAAAAACTGCAATCAAAAAACAAATGGCTATGATTAATGGCGCATTATAAATTTGTTTGACGTCCGCATCTCAAGAAACCACTTCTTTGAGTTAAAGGATGCCCAATGGCCGTATCTGTGATACGAGTTTCACCAGTGCACAAGTAAAAGAACATTTTAATGGCGGGTACTGTTGGGATGGATATATTTGTTTGGCATCTACATCTGGAGGATAAATTTAAGGGGAAATATCGAAACCCGTCATTTTTGACGCGCCGTGTACACTGGTAATTGAAGAATATGGGTTTGCTGGCCTCCCTAAAAAAAGATACTTCATTCAACGGAGCTGCATTCCATATTTGTTACCTTGAACATGTCCTTTAGAATTTGGCTAGGGAGGAAATTCAATTCTTTGCTCACCATTGAAAATTTCAATCAAAACATGCAGGGGAAAAACGAAAAAATTCTTCCGCGTCCTGGCACGCTTCTCGGGAAGAATAACAGTGTGGAGGGATGGCATAAAAAATGATCAAGATGAAAAGTTTGATCTGGCAAAATACTTGCAGATTGAATGAACACTTTCGTCGCTCTAAATTTACAAAGTTTGCTGATAGAGTGAAAAAAATTCAGATATTTATCATCTCTTGATCTATCTTCCATGTAAAGCGAGTGACAAATTCTTTCGCTTTGAGCGCGAACGAAAGAGCGTCACTGACCTCTGCTGAAAAGAGTGATATTAGAAAGAAATTCAAAATTTATTAGAAACGGAGTAGGGCTGAAACTGAAAATGTTACGAGACTTAAGTGAAAAAATTTTGTGTGAAAATTTTTCAATTTTTCAATTTTAAGAGAAAATTTTCAAGTGACTTCATATTGTACAAGTCGTCAACGGTATAACCTTAGCATGACTAAGAGAGCAATTAAATTGCTCTCAAGCCCCTCAACATCCATCAAAACTTTTACCTAAAATGTTCAAATAAGGAATACGATGGAAATAATGAGAGGGTAACAAAATCATACCTCACATTCGGTCGTCATGACCGTAATTCATATGATTTATGTGAACATAAATTTTATATGACTCATGATTTATATGATTATATGATTTACGTCATCATAAATTTAAATGATTATGTGATTTACGTCAACATAAACTGTTTTTTCCGTGTAGTGCTGTTCCGAGTTGAAATGGACCCATTGTCCGTAAAAGGACAGAGATAACTTAACAGTTCAGCCAACAATTTACGAAGTTTGTTGTCAGAGCGGATCGCAATAACGAAGCTAACCTTCAGAAACCAGCATCAAATTACGACAGGGACGGCAGCGACAGAAAACTGAGCACATTTCAGGGCACAATTCGGCTTCACTAAAGCAAGAAGTTTGTACAGAGAGAGAGAGGACTTCAAAATGGTGCTCCATAGAGACGCGAAATTAAGTGCACACAGTTGCACAGCTCCAAAAGGGCAAAGCGTATCATAGAAACGCGAAATTAAGTGCCAAAATACTATGTTATGGCCACGGTAGAGGAAACAATGTAGGGTCATATCTATGCGGAAAAATAAACTTCTTCTTGTTCGGCTAGCCAATAAAAAGGCCTTATTCCAAACAAACTTTATGACGTTTCCAAAACGCCTTGTCGTTAGGCCAATAGTGGAGTCAGATTTGGGGGTAGCAGTGCTACCAGATGCAATACGAGCGCTGCCATTGGTTCGTTGCAGTGACGTCAGCAAACCCACACAGCCGACGAAAAAAAGACTGGTTTGATCCTACCTTGTTTCCTCTACCGTGGTTATGGTGTGAAGAGATAGTGGGAGAATTTCTTTCATTTACAAATGCCCTGATGCTCAGTTGTGTTAGGAATTATCATAATAGGGCCGAAGTTTATTATGATTAATTACCAAAAACCTTTCACAATACAACTTTACATGAAACAAGCCCTCGGACAAGGTGGAAAAGCAATCGGGACCGTCAGATTTTTTCACCAGCAAGTTATTTCTCATCAAGTCTTGCACAAATGCAATCCGTTGTATAAGTTGGCTAGCTTTCAATTTTTACAGTTGAAAATTTTCAAGTTGAGAACACTTTTTTCATTAAAGTATTACACAATGAAGAGTGTGGATGTGCTGCATAGCGTCAATGCGACAAAGTATCTCAAGTCACCGATAATATAACCGTATCAACCAGTAGCATCACCATAATCATATCAACCAGTAGCATCACCATAACCATATCAACCAGAAGCACCACCATAATCGTATCGACCAATAGCATCACCATAACAATATCAACCAGAAGCACCACCATAATCGTATCGACCAATAGCATCACCATAACCATATCAACCAGTAGCACCACCATAATCGTATCGACCAATAGCATCACCATAACCATATCAACCAGAAGCACCACCATAATCGTATCAATCAATAGTATCACCATAATCATTTCAATCATTTCAACATAAGCGGAAGAACAACACAACAAGATGCAATTCACAACCCTCCTACTTTTCCCCCTGGGATGGGAAGAAATTCATGCGAATGCAAATTTCGATAATGAGTTTGCAAATTCTGCTCGGAAAATTAAATTGCAAAACCCACATGACGATTTGATCGCTGCATATTCTATGCAATGCTGGTCGTGAAGATCCCACTGACTTAAGCTACCTCAAATTTTATTTTAATCTGATTTAACATGAGATCCCACTTGACTCGTGAGCCATCGATTTTCTGAAAAAATGTGTGCGAAATGTCTGCTGAAATTTTCTCAGAACATTTCCCACCTCGTACCATGAATTTACGCTCAGAAAATTGGTGACGCTTGGTCTCTGTGATAAATATATGTGAATCAAACAAGAGGCTTTTCTAAACTCTATTGATATTCTAGACCACGTGTTCGTATTTAAAGTGGAGAAGAACGAGGGCATTTAGGTAAATACTTCTCCAACTCAATTTGGCAAACATTTAATCCAACTTTGCAAATCAATAATGGATCTCCCACCCTAAAGTATTTTCTTAGTAATTTTTGCAGTTGAAATAAATCATTTCATCTTCTTACAGCGTATACAATCACAGTGTAAGATATTTGAACAACGAAACAAATATGTTGATTATTGAAGCTGTTTTCGATGTGACTGAAACATACAAGATACAATAGCTCTTGAAAGTAATAAAGCCAATGGAAAAGACAAATCTATAAACGAATAATTTGTTTATTTTTATTTTACGAATTTTTATTGTTTATTTGATCTGTGAAAAAAATGCTGCATAGTCACTGAAAAATGGGTCAAAACTGATTGCTTAATTTGACGTACAGCTAAGTCAGAAACACTGGTTAGACCTCACAGAATGCAAGCTCATATCGTACATGGTCTATTTCTACCTGCCTTCCGCCCAGCATTATGCAGGCTTTAAAGGCTCGAGCCACACCCTCCAATTCCCTTCTTTGAGTTTTGTCTTCCAGAACAGATTTGCCAAAGATATCCAGAAATCGATGGTAGCGCGAGCGTACCTTTCAAAATGCAGGCACTTTGAGTGGCCTGGCTGGAGAAGCCATTATCCATCGAGTGCTGGAGGGTCCCAGCTGTACTTAGCAGACAACATCACATTCACCGAGTGGAATCGATCTTTGCTTCAGTACACAAGCGCAGAGATGCGTACATCAAAAACGGGTAGTGAATTCAGTTAAAGTGGAATATTGATTCAATTAGAATTTTGAATTTAACTCCATTAGCTTTGCAAATACACACACGGAGAGATGCGTCGGTTAAAACATGGGTAGCGAAGATCAGTAAGAGTGGAATATTGATTCAATTAGAATTTGAAATTTAACGATTTCAAACTTTTCAAATAGATGATTTAATTTTGTTTGAATTTTAAATTTACCTGTATTAGCGCTTGCAAATAGTCGGAGAGATGCGTAGATCAAAAGCGGGTAGTGGAGAACAGTTAAAGCGGAATGTTGATTATATTAGAATATAACTATTAGCGTTTGCAAATAGAAAGCATTTTATGTTAGGAATTCCGTTGAGATAGAACGTATTTCATCAAAACCGGACACCGATGAAGGGCTTCTTTATTTGAGTTGTATTGCTGCGCCTGTATTGTTTTGTAGGTTATATTCTGCATTTATTAACTGGTTCCCCTTTAAAATTAATACATTCATAAAATGTGGAAAATCAGTTTGACATTTTACGGGCGTACTCAGTAGCAAGAGTGGTCAGCCTTTGAGAATACGTGTCTTTGGCTGTCAATTTAAATTTTTTTCCAAACTCCACCTTCATTCCTATCCTTTAGCTAGACGCAGAGGCTGCGCTTCTCATCAAATGGAATTAAATCATAGTCAGGGATTTCATACCATTTAATTCGCCAAGACGGCGATTTCATATGAGAATAACAGCAATTACACCGAGTAAAATACTTTTAGTGTTTTCTTGCATGAAGCTGCACTGGGCTGCCGCAATGAATCTCTTCGAAGGCAAAGTTGAGTTTAAAAACTTTTTGAAGGTTCAGGACGAAGAAGTTTTTTGACAAGTTCATAAATATTTCAGTACCTGATATGAGTAGCAATTTTAGGAAAATGTAAAATCTGGTAACAGTGCGCACATATTTGATTATGTTCCTTTTGTCTGCTCCTTGGAGCACTACTGCTACTCGTATCTGAAGAGAAATTCCGTCTTGTGAAGCCTTAGACAAATGAAGAGATAGCATACTTTAACGCTGCAACGATT
>JACJUY010005413.1:2127-51408 GCA_014220935.1 Platorchestia sp. MABIK | reverse complement strand
TTTTGTACTTTAGGGATGATCAACTCTGAAGAGTTAAAAAATTCGTGCAGCTCATTCGATAATTCCGAGATTGATGGTTGTGAATAAATTTAATGATTATGAATGTTACATGAGCTAAATTTTGCACACGACTAAAATATTTCTTACGCTTCCGTTCTGCTGTAATTTAAGCGTTCGAATTTGAAAATTTTGAGGTTAAAGGGACATAGGAAGAAACAGCTCTTGTCCAAAGTGAGTGTAACTAAGTGACAAGATAACCGTTGCGATTTCACTGTGAAAACTGCCACTGCTTTAGCATATTTCGTACGTTAATGAATTTGACAAAATATTGTGAGACAGGGTTCAAGTTGTGATTTTGTCATACCCATAACTTTTAGACATATTCCGTTGACCGAAAAAAAATCAGAATACAAATAGTATATGTAGAGAGCATATAGTGCTGACATGTAAGGTAGCGTCACCATGCCAAAGCACGCATTTTTTTTCTGGAAACTTAATCGATGCAAAGGGCCAACTTAGCGATGATACAAAAGCCTATACCGTGAAATTCAGTCTGTGATGATTGTAAAAATTGGCAAGAAGTTAATCAGGAAAAACTGAATAAATAAAAGTAAAATGTGTACTGTCGGAAAAGGGAAGTTAAAACACAAATGGAACTACTTTCAATTTTATTTGCAATATCAGTACTGCTCGTCGCACGGAAGAGGCAGAAATGTCGTAATATTGATTCAATAGGTGCCATTCAAATGCATTAATAAACAAACCTTTAATCTATGTAGCAGTTATAAAAAAGAACACTGAACTTAGTTCAAAATCGGTCGCTATCAACGCCGTAAATGTTGCCTCAATTTAGATGAACTAACTTTTATTCAAAATTAAGAAGCCGGGGAAGAAATCATTCATTTTTTGGCCCAACAACTCGTCTGAAATATTTCAAAACTTGTATTTGGCAAGATCCTGAAAATACCCCCAGATGGGGTAAAAATGGTGAGCTACGAGAATTTTTATTTGTTTAAAATGAGAATGTTGTCTGGTTTTCTAGTGTCACCCAAGCAGCGGCGAGAGGATTCTGCTCTCGATTATTCGAGAACGGAGGAGCGACCTGACCTTGAATCCCGCATGTCCACGAGAAAGGCAACCTGTTTGAAATAAGGAACGAATATTTAATACATAGTATAGCTTAGCCCAAGTACATTCTTGTTTAAGGATAATAATTCTCACTGTCAAATCCTTATTGATCAATAATCCTTACTGTCAAATTCAGCACAGTAGGTACGCGAAATTAAAGGCTTATTCAGGATTGTTCAACGCTATTTAACGTCATGCAAAATAGAGGTTGCACTATTTGAAGAATTGTTATCAGTAATTAGTGGGATAAAATTACGATTGCTCGTAAGGCCACCCAACGAATAGTCAAAGCTAGTAGCGCCCACTGCTGTGTCAACCGAGCGCCATCTCACGCAGAGACCTCGTCGAGCAGACCGTATAGTTTAACTCATCATTTCTTTTCAATTTTTCAAGAACCACTTGAGAAGAGGCGAAATAAGTTGCTTTATTCCTCCATGCACAGGGCAGCAATTATCCTTTCCCAAGAGGGTTGAGAAGTCCTCTCTCACAGTGTAACTGTGTTTCCCAGAACATAGGATAGAGATACTCCCGTGTACGGTCTCCGATATTTTCCTCGCACAAGAATAGTCTCCAGTCCTCTACAGATCGGACTTCTGTTTGAAGTGTTGGCAGAGCTCGGCTGGGCAGCAAAAATATGATAGAAGCTCGACAGCAAAAAACAGTACTGCGAGCGTCTAGGACTCGGTTGAAAAGTCACCGAAGCTCTACTGCCACACCAATAGCCGGGATAACCCACGAACAATCTTAATGTTTTCAATGTATGCTTTATTTTCTATTAAGTAAATCAATTTACAACATCAAAATCGTCATTCTCATGGGATTGAAATTTATTCTGTAGTTATTCAGCAACAAGGGGAAAAATTGCAAGCAATCTTTAAATGCAGGAGCAATTTTTTCAGAGTTTTCGCCATTCATCGTTTTTCATGATCTGCCCCAATTAATGCCATGTAAAATGGCAAAGCTTAAACTACCATGTCACTTCAATAAGGTCTCGAATTGATCTCGCACATGCCGTAAGTTGGGCACCTACGCAGGTCATGCCGACAGTTTCATTTCCGACTCAAATTCAGTACAAATTCAATCTTACCCGGCGGGGTGACGGCGCTCGTCTGCTCCTGTGTTTGGAATTACGAGCCTCCGGTGCAAGTCTGACACGGCAGCATTGCCCGTGAAAATTCCTTGGCGCGATCCAAAATAGGCGAAAATATTCAGCGAAAACTTGCTCATTTTAGCACAGTCAAGATTTATCGTAGCATGCGATGAGGAACATTTACGATTTCCGGAAAGATGACTTGTATTATGGATGAAAGTTTTTTGACATGACATTATATTTCCAGGAATAATTAGGGCAAAACGTCATGGTAATATGAGCTTCATTTTCTAGATGTTACAAAATCGACTAGTTAGAGTTTAATAATGTTCCTTTCGTAAAATTTTGAGCTCAGGCTGTGAGTGAACCTTCTTCGTTTTTGAAGTTGCCTAGTATTGTGTTGAAAATGCAATGCACGAATAATTTTGTTACGCTCCTATCGTATCCATGAGCTCTAAAAGTTGAATTCTTGATTTTATAATTCTTCAATCTACAGATTCTACTAAGTTTAACAACAAAAGCAAATTTTAAGGAAGAGATCTACAAAACAAAAACAAATAAAAACCCCACTAATAAACAAAATTCTCCTCTTTTAAGATCTTTGAAATCGTCTCTCATTTTCAGTAATATTGCGGATGTGCAAATTGAATAATTGATTGAATTAATGTCAAACGTAACTTTGCATTTGGAACTGCTAAAAGCAGCGATTTTTGTTTACACTGACTTATATTACTCAATAATTAGCTTCTCATCCCGGACATTGAAAGCAATTTTTTACTCTTTGATAACAGGATACTATTACGCATATTGTAAACGTGTACCTCAATGCAAAATTTATTGGAGAGATAGAAATGTTACATCGTGGATCGCATTCTCGTGTGTCGGTGAAGGGAAAAAATTGTCAAATAAAATTTCGAGTTGATAGGGTCGTCCTCCTCTTACACCCAATTTGCACTGTGTCCATCCCTTTTCTGTTTTCGTTTTCACTTCATTCATTAGCTGATGAATGTCTGAATGACATGCCACTGAGACCTCTTCAAAAACTTGCATTATGTGTGCAGTGCGTAGAACATTCAAAGAAAAGTATGTGAGGCGCCTTACATATGGTCATACACTTGAACTTGCATTATAGTAGGGATGGAGTGTGGAACCAACATCGTTTCAGAATGGAGGATTCGCTACGAAAGGTCGACCGAACACAGCGCTATATGTCACTGCGACCCCCCTCGTAAGCGAACTTGTTACGAAGCCTCCACTGCGATGGTCTGCAGGAAGTCCACGAGGGTGCCATCGGTGTGATGCTGTCGAGGCGGCCAAAAACTCAGGGTAGCTCTAGCGGCCTAGCTATCTTCAATGAAGGGTCATTTGGAGCTTAGCGACAGACATGCAGGTCATTCATTGAGGTTTCTTAAAATAACAAATTAATGTCTTAATATAACACAATCATTTTTTTTCTAACAAATGAATTTCCATAACACAACAAAACGTTCTCGTTTTTTACACACCCTAGAAAAAGTATTGGAAGAGAGTTTAGGTTTTATTCATCAATAAATTCAAACCCATCTTTTAATTGGCATCCATCAAAGGAGAAAAAGTTAGGAAATTGAATTTTTCAATTTTGTTTAGATTTTTTACAAAGTTTTATTTTCATATCATCCGAACGTCCGATACAATTTCATTTAACTGTCTGTCTATTTTATACTGTTACTGCTTGAAATGAAGTAACTTAAATTTTAAAACCGCTGTACTCCCCACAGCGAAGCCACTACATTTATGTTGTATTTCTGACCAAATATATCTGCTATTATTTGATAACCATTCTTGTCCGTATTTAAATTAGATCGGATAATAATGCGACAATTTTTAAGGAATGCAAAAGTTCAATTGTAATTGCAAGACTTAGGAACAAAAAAAATTCCTAAGAGTTTATTCACGATTGCCATATGAGAAGATCCTTCTCATTAAAACATCGATTTCAATTCAACTATCGAACCGATAATTCAAGTGAATTGAAACTAAAATTATTATTACACGTTCCTATTTTATGTTTTCAGTTAAATAAGGAAAATATCAAGACAACTGGAGAATTTGCACTTTTTTTAAGTCGTTTCAAGTTCCACAGATTCATTGGCGAACGTAAAAATTACAAATTGCTGAAGTGAAAGTAAAGAATCAAATTTGAAAAACGTCTCTTTTGAGTTAAAAGAAACTTCACGCATTTATGTTTTAAAAGGAGCACGTTTCTTTGTTCTTACAGCAGGCTTCGCTTTTGATGGCAATTAAGAATGAGCAAATGAAACGAAATCTTTGAATATCAGATCCATTTTCCCAGTCCATATGATTCCACCTCGCTGATGTATGCTCATTTTAGGTGCTTATTTATGACACAGGTCTCCAATACTAATTGCTTTCCAATTGAGGATGCACCTCATTTTTCGTTCTGTGACGATCATCATGACTTTGATAGAATTTTTAGAAGTCAAAATAAAAGTTCAGTGGCTATCAATCATCCGTGCGGAAATGAAATTCAATACGGGAAGCCCAATGCACGCATATTCCATGATAGAAAATATCGCAGCAGCTCTTATTTCAGCAGAAATGTGAATTGACTCAATTGAATCTTGAAAGCGGAATGTAAGCTATTCAACATTGCGATGAGCTCGCTCTCCCGTGAAAAGGATCCCGTATCATGGAGCACACGGCCATTAATTTCCTGAATTTAATTGTTATTCGCCGGTGTAATAGCTACCTTCTTCAAAGGCAGCGTGCGATTTTTTTAACGTGATTTTTCACAGCGGAGTGTCAGGCAGCCCATATGTGATAATATTATTTACTAGAATACTCTTTATGAACTGAGCTTCACGTTAAAGCGTCAGTTGAATTTCACAACATATTTTCAGTATCAGATACAGTCTCGAAGTGAGGTTCATTTTAAAGTCGGCTTACACTATGGGTAATGTTCAAATAAATTTGCAAATGATTGATGACGTATGAACAAAGTTATGTGGAGCAAAGGAAGCGTATGCATCACTTTCTAATGTGTGACGTTCTATAGCACTAGCTTAAAATGTAATTTGCAAGTCTATAAGATATTACATATTCATTGATGCAACATGTAACGTACTCCCGCAAATATGAATGAAAAACTGGAAAGTGCGCTCGCTGGAAATTGTGCTCGCTCAGAAGTTACTTCATTATTGGTCGAAAACAAAGTTTACATGCTGAAATTTTCCACGAAAAAACACTTTTCCATTTAATCTATTGAGTGACTATTCTATACAGATATTATGAACCCAGGGACACTTATGGTCTCCTCCCTGTCGGCCTCCAGCTGTGTACAAATATTGATCTCCTCGTTATAGGCCTCTCGTTTCATGACGGACTCAGCGGCGTTGAGGTAAGTTGACGTCAGAGGTCAAGTCATGAAATGTTCTTTGCTACGAGAGCATTCACGAATAAAATCATACCATTGACTGTATGCAATGTAGTAATATCATGCACAAATATCCGATAACGTCTCCATGCAAGTGGAGGGTGACAAATGTTTATTCAAAAATATGGCATCACTTTTGCAGGCGATGTTGCACCTTTTGGTACTCGGAATGGCCTTAACAGTTCGTTACTAATGATACCTTCTTAAAACATCACCCTGTCTCTAAGTTGTTGACGCCGAAAGCGAATGCAACGTCGGGTTCCATGAAGCATATATCCATGCTTTAGCCCGTCCTACGGGACCATCCAAAGTTTCTTGCCTGATCAGTGAAAAAGACATTGCAGAAGTTTCTTTCCTTATATTTTTAACCCAGGCGATGCACATTGCTCAGTGGGGTATGTTCACGATTGGCCAGGCGATGGGATTCACAGTCTTTGCCGCATCTTAGAAAACCCTTCATATATTGAGTTCTACTTGAAAAAAGGCCTAGCATTGCACCTTCAATTATTGCAGCACTCCATGGTTACATCAGGATGGCTCCACTAGTCCCCGTGATTTCTGCATTTCTCTGGTTTTTGTTTATTCTCAGGCTTTTGTTTTTTTTCTATTCTGCAATGGTGTTCCTCATGCAACATATATGTACAAGAATCTCATCCTATTTTTGTGACTGTATTTCTTTTAGGGAAACTTTTTTCAATGCATTGCAATGGGTTATCTTCGTCTTTTCATCAGCTTTCAAATGTCGTTTCCTTGGCCTATTCTCAACATGGCGTGACACATAAAAACAATTATAAAATATTAATTGATGTTACTATTTAAATACTGAAAAATAGGAGGGTAAAGTTGTGGGAATTTTACCCTCAGTTAGAATTTTTTTTGCATTTAAGTTCACTTCAGTGTCGTATCCAACGCTGAAAATATTCTGAAAAAGTGGAATTACAATACAACACGTAGTTAATGTAGCATTTCATATGATAATCTGTAGATCAAATAGCTCGTCATTAGGTTATTTCAAGTATTCAACGCCCTAGTGCTGAAATTGAAATGAACCATCCAGACCTAGGAATCAATGGGAGTGTGACTGAAATGCACATTTTGTTTAGGATACGAGCGAATTGTTTACAAAATGATGAAAAATGATCACTCCGACTTTGCAGACGGTTTGTTCAGAAGAATACATTGATACTTTTCTCAAAAATTAAAGCTCGGCACAAGAATGAAATGAATGAATTGAATGTATCATTCATGAAATCATGAATGAAAGAATGAAATGAATGTATCATGAAATCTCAACAAATCTTTTGAATGGAACATTGCATTTGACTAGCATAATTTGAAGTCTTTGTGAAAACGCAAGAAAGTTTAATCATTCAATCACGGATTTTGTAACTGTTCTTCAAAGCAGCAAATACGTTTATTCCACAATACTCTGCCAAATAGTTAAACTATTTTCTGATTTCCTGTCTTTTAATTTCACGATATTCATCTGAGTCCTGGTTCAGCTGAATATTCTTTTTCTGCAGCATAAATAGTAGCGAAGGGCACGGAGTACGGTGATTACCAGAAATATCAGAAATAAAAGACTCCTGAGAAATATCACATGTGGTAAAAAGAACGAACTAAAATCCCTGATCGTGAGACAAAAAGATTTCTTTCAGTCCGTTACAGAGCTTTATAAGAAGTTTAAAACGACGTAATCCCCATCAAAGGCTTGTGCAAATTTTGGCGAGCTCGACAGATTATCAATACGGCTTATTTCAAATTTTCTGTTGTATTGGTCTAAATGCCTTTTCAGAGAGACGTCTCAAATGAGTTATCTTAAAATGAGATATGAGATATCCCATGGTTCATAAAAGTATCTGAAATCTTCGAGGCAATCAAAGGAACAATTATTTTACACCAGTAAGTGAATTTTCAGCGGCTAACAATTTGGACATACTGCACGCAATACTTTGAATGTTGTTAAAACGTTTCAATCGACGTTTTTAGCCGAATATCTTTTAAATACACATTTGAATATATATAACTTAAAAAATTTTTTCTCCTTGATATTTCTACAATTTCAAACGACTTATATTTTGTCTTTCGTCAAAATAAGGGTTGCTCCAGTTTAAATTCACTATTGTTATGAAATATATTTGCTCACATTTTAGCATGAAAAAATTTTTTATGGGTCGACACCTCCAGAATTATTTACAACTGGGAAAGTATCAGAATATCGAACGAAATGTCCTGTTTTGCAAAGGTTGCATGAAACAATGCCTGCATAAATAAAACAGCAAAATGTAATTAGATTAATTAGATTTATAAATAGAAATTAGTTGCATTGGTAATTGACATCATTATGACAAGGATGAGCAAATAACTATAAAAATTTCATCACTATTTAACGCTTACATTCCCAGTAATTTGAGACAGAACACGTGCCCTGATTTCAACAAGTTAATATTTGAGAGGATAGTGGAGGAACCAACATCAGACAAAATTACCCAGCTAATTTTTTCTCTTATAAATCATCTTCTATTTCAAGGGAGTACGCTTGGCTATACAATACATTTGGGATTGGCCAAAAATTCGTTTGGTTTTTTAATGTTCTTCTAAACCAAAACCAACCAACCAAAAACCATCCTTCTAAAGATCGTTTTCATGTTCTGTGTCTCTAAATCCTGTATTCGTACAGCGAGCGTATTTACGTCAGAGCCCTTGAAATGGTGGATGAAGCTGAGCACAACCGCCATCGAATGCTTTTTTACTTCAGAAAAGGAAAGAAAGTAACAAAAACTACCCCATACACGTGATGTATATTTCTGCAAATTTCTGTTGCCTCCTTCCCTTTTCTGAAATAAAAAGCATCAGATTTCGGTAGTGCTCTGCTTGGTCCACCATTTCAAAAGCTCGAATGCATGCAATAATGTTAGGACTTCTCTCCTTGGAGGCTTATTACAAACTGACGTAAACACGCTCGCTCTTTCGAATACAGTATTTAGAGAATAAAAATGTAAAAACGATCTATAGAAGGTCGGATAGATGACATTCAAAAAACGACTTTTGGGCCAACCCAAAGTAATTGCGCATCAATAATTATCTCATGGGAAGTCAAGTACATGGACTTCTTTATCGTCTCTGTTCGATTCATTCATGCTTGAAATACGAGAGTAATACGAACAGCAACATTCTGTTCTAAATTTTATTATTCTATCACAATTGGGAAAGAAAAATTTACTGAAAGTCTCACGAGCTCAACTGTCCACAGTACCCCAGCAACAGGCTATTGAATTAAATTACTCGTCAGGAACTTTGAAACTCGTCAGGAGCCGACAAAAATGTTAACATATATTTCAATGCTTGCATTTGCTAACACGAGATACAATCAAGGCTAGGTTCCTGACTTAGAATGTACAGTAATTTCCATTGTGCCTAAAGAGTCTTCTAACATCCATTTATAAAATTCCCCGTACAATAATGTATAATTTATGTAAAAAACGGCCTGCTTGCTTTAATTATTTGAAAATACAGCTGCTCCTGCTTGAGTTGAGTTCCTCTTGAGGTTCTCTCAAGTTTTTTTTTCTTGTTTCGCTATTTTCATGATTGTCAGACAAATCTCATTTCAATTTGCTTGGGATCTTCTTATTACTCCAAAGTACGCGCAATTGGAGCAAAAGAATTTTGCAGCGTTGTTTTAATGTTTATTTTATCACATCGATATTGTGTATAAAGAATTATCGTTTTGAAATAGAATAAAATTATCAGGTATTTAGCCACAAAGCGGCCATTGAGTTCGGGTCTCAGAAGGTGGAAGAAGCTGGCATTCTCTTATTGTTCATTACATCACGCTGAGCTGTTTCTTGGAAAAAATGTTGCTTTGCCACCCTACCTGGTTTTACGACAGACTGCAAGAACAGTATGCAAAAATGATCGTCAGACCGACACCTTTGTACTTCTGTGCCTGCATCGCTGATTGGACTGTCAGCCGCTCGCTGTCCCACACTCGCATCTTAGGTCTTCTTTTAACACTGAGCAAACCAGAAGTTGTTGAAATTTTGAAGAAAAAGAGCAACAAAACTTTAATACATACTGATGACTCATTTATTCGAAAATGATGTTTCATAGTGGTCTCCCATTACAAGTTACTTAAAATGCGGAGAAACGACGGCACCACAAAGAGAAGCGTATGGTTCCAGCAAAGCTACGAACAGAAAATTTCCACACACAATCAACACGCAATTTACACAATTAATGCAGTTAATATTTTATTTCCAATCACGGTTACTCCACCATTTAATTTTCTAATTTTCCCTTCGTTCCAACCGAGTTTATTTTAGAAACCAAATTTTCAAGGAAGAGAAGTTCATCCTCCATTAGAAAGAACAAATTTCTTCGAAGCCAATTCTTGCGTCGAAGATTACTTTGAAAAAGTTATTACAGCTGCAGCAGGTGTCGGTAAATTCACCAAAATAAATGAGGAGTGGGCAGTTAACCGCTGCCGCCATTAACATTTCGAGTTCGCGATGGTGTGCACGGCGTTAGAGACGTCACTCCAGGTTTTCAATTCAACGAAAAACTGATTCTAATATGTACTGAAGAAGAGCATAAAATGCTTTAATGGTGCATCAGAAAAGAAATCTGATCTAGGGGTGTGTCAAACCGACTTATATAAAGATTACAATCCAAGTTAAGTTAATCGTCTAGGCCCATGCTTAATTAATGAGTCAAGCTAAGCTCTTGAATGCAGGTAAAGTTAATAAGTTGAATTAAGCGCCTAAGCGTACGCTAAGTTAATGAATGAAGCTATAAGATGAAAGCTAAATTAAAAAGTTAAGTTAAGCACCCAGATTTAAGCTGAGTAATAAGTTGAGGTCAGCTCAGGGACTTAGGTTAAAATAATAAGTTAAGTTGAGCACCTAGGCATGGGCTAAGTAAACACATTAGGTTAAGCGCCAAAATAAAGACTAAGTTCATCAGTTAAGTGGGTAGATATAGGCTTAGTTATTGGCTTCCAGTATAAATACACCTTCGTATGTGAAGCTGCTCCCCGTAAGCGTTTTAAAGAGAAACAGCTGTGAACTATTTCTCGTCACGCCTTTAACGGTTCTGAATTCGTTATCACCACTGGTCAAACGGCTCTCAAATAGGTGTTCATAAATGAGGCTGCAAACAATAATCGAATTATGCGGGAAGAACTGATTCTTGCTTGAAATGATTCAAGTATGATTTATAGACCCGCGTTGCAGCACATGGTACCTGAGGTTCTTTCCAGGAATGTATCAAAAGAAAATGTTGAATTAGAAGCAGGCAATGAACAATGAAGTTCTGTTCGCAGCTAAGTTACAGGAAGCTCCATATATATGCGACAGGCAAGGGATAAAATGAAAACAATATAAGAGAAAAATAGTGAGAAGACCTCGCAAAAAGTCCCATTCTGGAATGCTGACAAAAAGAAATCGTGACAGCATAACAGGGCATAAGAAAATCAGAAACGAATGCTAGTTTATTCATTGAATGGATGCCGAATCCCGTGAGTGGGCCGGAGGCGTGGAGGGAGCTCCATGGCCAGAGGAAAGGAGAGGCTGTGGAGGCTCCAGCGCTGTAGTGCCCCGATCTCTGTCACGTGTTACGTTTCTCATAACTTATTTCATACGACACGAGCGATAAATGCAACGCTACGAGGAAGAAGTGAGTCTGGCCAACGACTTCCGTTCTAATGCCTCGAAAAGAACTGTCAACGGTAGAGATGTGTTCTCGTCGATAAATTAAGCATCTGTATAATTCTACAATTATACTCGCCTAATCTACCATGAGTAACATATATAACGCCAACAGGCATCGTATACCCTCATCATCTTACCCGCACCAGAGCCCTCTCCTCTTCTACCCTACGAGAGCCCCAAGACGTGAAGTTACCAACTACCTTTTTCTCCTTGAAGAATATATTTATCTGTCTTTGTAATTTTTGCCATGTAGAACCTCGTTAATTTTATATACATCAAATGATGAATTCAGTTTCTCATTATTTAATTAGGATTGTGGGCGCTCACACCAATCTACTGTCAAACAGTAATACAACATGTTTGTTCACAAACGTAACGAACACGCCTTATGGGCTAGAGAGGATCTAATAACCAGGTTGAAAGACTCCTCCGGGAGACGATTAAGCTAGAGGTTGACTGTGCGAGATCGCAAATACTGATCACAAATCCTGGTGTTCCGTTTCTTTGTGGTTCATTGCGATGAACACGCTTTTTGCAAAGTGGCATTTCGAAGTGACAACGCGTATAACTCATTCTGAAAGATCAGAAGATCTATCTTGCCTCGATCAAAGTCCTTGCCTTGATCAAAGTCCTCGTGCATTTCTTATCAACGCCCAAAATTGGATTCCTAAGATAAGTCTACATTATTGCTATCATGTCTAACCAGCTTCTCTCTCAAAAGTTTTGCGATGTATATTTAGCTATCAGCGTTCAATAGTAGAGTAAGTGATCTTCAATGTTTTTCATTCCCTTTATAAGATAGGAAGAATGAAAGCGTAGATTGGAAAAGATGCGACGAAATCTATGCATGTATAAGATGACCATGAAAACACGGCTGTAATAATGCCCTCGGCTCACGCTTACCGAAAATAATCATTTGATCATGACCGCCCCAAAGTGAATCATTCAATAGTGTTATTTATTTATTGAATTATATAATAAAATTGTTATAGTTTGTCTCATGAGAGACATGTACAGCAGAAACCAAGTATCCCTTTGAAATAATTCCTAAAAGAACATGATTCGGTCGGGAAAATATCAATTCCAACATGCATCACAATGCCGTACAGGCGACCGCCGGTATCTTTCAAGGAAGCCGTATCTTTCAAGTCAGATACTGATAAAAAAGTTTGTCATAAAAACAAAAGAAAAACATTAGGTTTTTCTAAAAAAAAAAATGAGACAACCAGAGAAGTAACACAGCTTGGGCGAAATCCTTTTGTATTCGTGAAAGAAGGAATTTTGTGCTAGAGCGAACTTCAACCAAAGCTATACAGTAATAATTGAGCATTTAATCATTGTACCAAACGCTTTGAAAGAAGCAGCCATAACAAGCCAACGATAGCCCAACAGAAGTGCGTGAAAGTTGTAAAACCTGAAGGCGTGCTGTTGGCTTTGACCATTCGATGTTTGTGACAATAAATGTTATATGTTTCACGTGTAACTCGCGAACTCACTCTCATACATGAGAAAAGCGTTACCGACCAAGGGAAAGGAATGTCGACGAAAGCTTCATGGCCGGTATGTTATAAAAAAATGAAAGAGACAAAAACACTGCCTAAGCGTTTTCGAAGTTGAGATTCTTCCAAGTACAAGCCACCGGCACACGTTTGGGAATAACAATGAATCTCAGCCCCTCGGTAAAAAAATGCCTCAGCAGACCGCGTTCTATCAGAATCAAACGATACAAGCACTATATGTACTCGTAATAAGCTGTTAATTGTGCTAAACTATGTTGAGTAGGACACGATATGTCGATGATATTAACAAATAAATTTCTGTACGATTAAATACAGATGCAATGTGGAAGTGATCACGCAGTAAATTGATCAAAACTATGACATGAATGAACTTTTTCACTCTGCATCTTTTGTTTCTGTTAAAGTATCGTTCAGCAGCGAAGATATTTCCCCTCGAAGGCCCTATGTAAAGCATTGGTAGTGGAAGAGGATCTCCCTTCCAACACGAGATTTCGTTCCTCTGCAAGGTGCCAATATTTGACTTAGAGAAATTTAGTTTTCCTCGGCATTCTGAGCTTATTATACTGCTAGTAAACGACGTATTTCTGTGTCTATGAAATTTACTGTAACTATTCACTCCTAAAATTAACGTAAAACCGAGACTCAGTGGTATTTGTCGTCATCGCTGGATTTCCTTTGCAAGTTGAATATCATTATTGCACTTGCCCTTTTCTCCCATGATTGCGTGCCCCAATTTGCATCATTTCATCAGAGCGTGTCTCCATTAATAATACTAGTAAACGGTTAGACAACATTCTTCGTGTATTTTTTTCTTGAATTCGCTGAAAAATATTAACATAACGTTGCGTGCACTATATCCATCAGAAAATGTTATGATTATATTCAAAGGATTTTTCAATTGATTACTGAACATCGAGATGAATAATTTCACACTTCGCCAACTCTTGATTTCTTTTTAAATGTAATCATCCGATTCGATTTAATTGTATTGAACTAGTTGAACATTTACGATGAATAGGTGGAAAATAAATTGAGAGTCCACGTCATTGGAATAATGACTAACGGGAAGAAATGTTTAATATGAGCGAAAAAATCATGCTAAAATAGTAAAATTAAGAGAAAATAACGGTCATAACATCAATATAACTCTTGAATAATGAATCAGGGATGCAGTTTCGAAATAAAAATAATATTTGAATCTGCGGGAGGATAAGAAATTTTCCCTGACCTGACATCAAGCAGCTTCTGGTTAGCCTAAACCATATCGAAATGGTGCCCTCAAAATGAGGTCTTCAAATGCACGAGGAGCGTCTTAGGTAGAGCACTCCAATAGGTTTGTTGTGGATTACCCTCTTCTTAATAAATCTACCTAAGCAGTTACACGATTTTGAATTACGTGGCAACTTACGAACCAATTAAAATGGTCATATCATCCTGAGGCAAAGAATTTTATTCTATGTTGTTTCAAAGTGTGAGAGAAAACTTAAAGAGTAAAGAAAGCAACACTTCAACTTGTTTACAGTGGACCGAAGCCATGGAAATGCAAAGTTAGAACCCCAGAAAATGCGTCGTCACAGTTTGCAGCTAACGATCAAATTCTTCTGGCCTTAAATACTAACTTCGAGAGAGTCCAAGAAGAGATTTTTTGCTACCTATTCTTTGCAGGAGATGAGGATATTCTTACAGTTAATTGGTTAACAGAGCCCAGAACAGACTATTCCTTACGGGACAATTTCAGAGCAGAAATAAGCTAGCAGTAGTACGTCGATTTCAAAATAATTAAGGTACTAAAATAATTCATGTCCCGTAAGGAATAGTCACAATTAGACAGAAATCAAAATTTACCTTTGTGTGAACATAGAATGCAATAAAAATATTCTTGTTCTCCTTGTTGAAAATGTCTTGTGGACCTCACACATGAAAAGGTTTTACTTTAAAACCACTGGCCGTCTCTTCATTGACAGCGCCCGTAAAGGCTATTGCTGAGTGTTGCTGTCACAGGGTGCCTGATTTTTCTCGTCTGGTGCAGTAATTTGAGTATCTGACGAGAGAGCATGATGCATCCCCACCAAATCCCCATCTGCTCAACAAGTTCAATTCGGTCTGAAAATAAAAAAATCTAAATCAATTGAGTGAGTTTAATTTTATAACTTAGGTGATGTGAGTGCCTGTCATAAAATTGAAGAGAACCAAGTGAGAAACCAGTGAGTCAAGACCTGTGGGTTATGCTAATGTTTTTCTTAAAGCCGTAAAATTAATGCAAAATAAATTGAACACAATTTTTAGGCAGTATACACTCAATGTCTATTGAGAGAAGACTTAGGCTCCTCATGTATAAATCACTTCCCAATAGCGGATCCAGTGTTTCCTTGTTACTCCAAACGTAATTGCTTGGGAGATCGAGTGGAAAATGAAAACAATGAAAATAAACACCATAAAATAATGGTGTCCTAAATTTACTTACGGTGGTAGTAGGGACTGACGTATACCGCACCTGAGGGTTTTATTGCACTGAGGTTATAAATCTATCATCGGTTCTCTCAACCAGAATAAATGAGCAATGTATTGCCGTGAACCGGGGCAAAATGTGCACTAATTGAGCTAAACTGCGGAAAGTCAGTGAGACAACGCACTGATTTTCAATAGGGAATTTTAATTTGCTCTGAGAGGGTAACTTTGAGTAGTTTCTTAACAATCGCTGGCGCAAATTTATTTTCCGTCAAATTGGGGATGCTGAAATGCACTTTTAGTTGATTAATGAAACCGTTAGCAAACTCAAAACTCTGTGTAAAGTGCACTGGTTTTTCTTCAGGGGAAATACCCGCTTCATAGAATTATTCATTTAGTTTCTATCAAAACAGTTTTCCGTTTCCCAAAGAGATTGTCTTCAATAGTAGTGGAAATGAACTAGTATTGCTATAAAGAAGCGTAATGACCTCATTGGAGAAGGCCCCAATTGTAAGTAATTTGTGTGAAATTACGAGTGAAATTCATGGTAAACTTTTGCTCAAACCTGATCTTCATTTGCTCGTTTTGTTAAATCAATAACTTGAAGGTTTTTTCTGCTACAATATGATGTTTCGATTGAGCCGAAAATAGTTTTGGGTGAGCCGAGCGCTGATGTAAAAGCTCGGTATTTTAGAATGAAAACATTCGATCTTGAGATTCAAGAAAAAGAACTTCTCTGAAATGAATGTAACACGTCAAATACGGTAAACAATCGAATACATAAAAATGCAAGCGATTTGAAGAATTTTCATAGGTCAAGTAAATTAGTCGTTTGACATGAAGTGGAATAGAAAAACTGCATCGGAAAAATTTGAAAGCAGAGAAAAAATTATATGTTTCATGAAATAAATAAAACTTGCATCTAAAATATTTACTGTATAAAATGTTTCATCGAATCTGCTGATTATGGTCATGCATTCGAAATATGTTTTCAAATAATATTTTAAACTGTTGAGAAACATGATATCTTATTTTTTGATGCCTTTTTGATATTAATATGGAGTCACTGCGCGACCTCGGAAACCCCGATGAGAAAGCTTCTTTAGTTGCCAAGTACGATTCACAAGCCCAATCAGAACTTTTCAGTGCGTGCATTAAAATATTTAACAAACTTTTTGGGAGAAAAATTTGCTTTAGAAGTCAGACCGACAGAAAAAGTACAAAAAGAAAGTTTTCATCGTTCAAGTGCTTTTGGAGTAGGACACAAATTTCTCTGACTTCAAATTTTATAACTTGGAAATGAAGTGTTCAGCAAGAAGGCACTTAAAAATTTATCTAATATTTTCTCGCAGCCAAACCTACAGAAGCTTACGCCTGACTGTGTCTCAGCAACTCCCTATAGATTTCCTGTACATGTTCTTTTGTTCATTTATCTAGTGGCCCTTTCTGCCCTGTTGCTAATTACCTCGCACAAAGACCTTTACCTCGGTCTCAGGTGTTGACTTGGCTGTAGGTACTGTAGTGGTCAATCTCGTGTATTATACTCGATTGTTTGCGGTGACTTCTCTGTGCAACAGCTTCTTTTAAGAAATATGCAAAGCAATAAACTTGACATGAACATCAAATTTTAAGAAATGAAACTATTTTAAATAGCATCCTATTTGTTCTAAACTAAATCAACGTTCAGTATTTTAATGTAAAATAAAAACAGTGAATAATAATCTGAATCACAATTATTAGAGACACTAATCGTGGAATTTTCATTATTATACTTCATGTATTCATTGTATTTCATCCAGGAAAATATAACGCATACCATCAATAAAAAATATTTGGCCCAGTAAGGAGGCCATTTGAATTGCATTATGTAGTTAATTTGGTCTGTAAGCTCAATAATTAGTTGTGCTTACAGTTTTTGTGTTTTTTAGAGCACACTGTAAGCAGCAGGTAATAATGGTGGAGAGTAATTGAAGCTGTTTCCTATCAAGAGATGGTGAACAAGAAGGGATGATAAGGGAAAAGCCTCAGAGTTTTCTACTCATTCGAGTTCATACCTTTCGTCAGGATACGAACGAGCAGGAGGTGAAGGCGGTGGAGAATCCTTTGAGCTTGCATTCATGTGCTCTTGGAACACTGGGTCGATTAATTGAGTGTTCCTCGTATTTACTATCACAGAAGGCTCGAGGTGAGGAATACCTGTAGCAGGATGCTTATAATTAAAAATCAACTACAAATTTAGGATGCTGAATTATGACCAGACAAGAATATAACATTTTAGTAGATCGAGCTTCACAACATTGGATGTCAGAATAATATTATATATTTAATTGATAAGGAGTTAGTTTTAGTATCCTTAAACCCCAACTAAAATGTTTCCAAGATGGACTGAAGAAAGCACTGTTC
Organism: Platorchestia sp. MABIK; assembly: GCA_014220935.1. Classification (NCBI taxonomy): domain Eukaryota; kingdom Metazoa; phylum Arthropoda; class Malacostraca; order Amphipoda; family Talitridae; genus Platorchestia; species Platorchestia sp. MABIK. Next base: position 33,678 of record JACJUY010005413.1, on the reverse strand, counting down.
AGTATTAAATAAAGAGAACGATAAATCTACGCATAGGGTGTGTCCTAACGCCTAGCGCATGAAAACAGTAAGATTGATAAAGGTTCATGAAAAAACATAAAAGCTGATGAAGGAAGTTATAGGTATCGGGAAAAAATGATAGCAGTGAACCAAAAATAATAGTCCGAAGCGAAAGAAATAACTTCTTCTATTTCAACAAAAGGAAGACAACTCGACCTTCAGCTCGAGACATCACATCTTTGCCCTGAGAGAGCTTTTCACATCGATACCTACATATATTGCATCCCTTAAATTTGAAAGGTGTAGCTTGGTGTAATGTTAATTCTTTTCAGTTTGGATAAGCACTTTTTTTCATCCTTTTTTAATTTTTCAATGGAGAATCCGTGTATTGATGAATGTGTGGTATTCTTCCTCAATCTACTTTACGCTCCGGGCAGACTATGAATATCTTAGGACTTTGAATATCAATGCCCAAAGCGAGTGCTAGAGGTACCAACGAACCAGACAGGGTAAGAAAACACAGCTGGAATAAATGTCATTCTATTATAAATGTCACCGGCAGTGATGGCGAGGAAACGAAGAAAAGATTGCTGTCACGTAGTAACGCACCAAGAGACGTCTTGGAGGACCGTCAGGTGACGTAGAGTTGCAGCACAGATGAAGGTAGAACGACCATTGAGTGCAAAGTGTCGGTAGAGGCAGTAGAGACTATTGCTGGCAGAGCGTCTTCGGTGAGTGTTGTGAAGATCGAAGCCGCTGTGGAAGACTAACTGGGCTTATTCTGCATCTCCTTACATAGGGCCTGGTGAGTGCAGTTACGCGCTGGGCACGCGCCCCCATTGATTGGTGGCTGGTCGCGCTTAGGCCAATCCAAAAGCCGCCTCAAAGCCCGCCAATGCATGGGGTGGCAGCTGGTCGCTTGAAGCTTGTATGGTGGGGTTCAAGCGAACTGTTTGTTCACACCACCCCAAATGACTCATGTCGGCATCACTGATGAAAAATCTTTTGGACATTTAGATGTTGATTCAAGTTGATTCTTGAACATTTTTCATTTTCGTTGAGCACCAACTTACACCACCAGACCAGAGCAGCCCCAGTAGACCCTAACTTTAGAAGGGTTTCTTGTACCTGCAGGCTCTATTAATTTAGGTCACAGTGTTGCCAATTTAGCTCTTTTAGGACCAGATCTGGCATCTTTTAACCCCATTTAGCTCCTAGTTTTCACCATCTGGCATCATACCAAATCTGGTTCCAAGAAAAATTATGCAGCACATTTTTAGTATCTTTTATTTACATGTTTGAATTAACTTCGAAAGATTTCGTTGAATGTTTGTGTCAATACTTGCACGGCCGGCCAGCTTTGACAGAGTTGTTCCGCGTTAAGACGATGTTTCAACGAAATATCGGTTCAACCCCACGTTCAATTTCCCTATTATTAAATTACATCTGTTTGAATGCATCGCTCTTCTTAAAATAATACAAAACAACCCATCAAAATAAGTGCAAGCGTGAAAGAATCACACTCAAAGGCTCATAAAAGAAAAGTTGCAAATGAAACAATTTGAAGTGATTACGTGAGGTACCAGGAGATAGTTCAAAGGCTAACTGCTTATTTTGCAGATTTGAAATAAGTACAAAATATTGTTTACTAACAAGACACGCTGAAACAATGAAACGTGTAACATCTGTGCCTTTAAATAGTATCCACTAACTCAATTCTTCAAACCAAAATCTAATGGGGCTGCATATGTTGAAGATAAGCTTACACTCTATTTAGTTTTTCACACGTCAGTCAACACTTGTGACCATTTGATAGATCTGTGCAAGCATGTCGTGAAAGGTGGCAAAGTTGTATTAAGGATAAGAATGCATGGAAGTAAATGCATTGCTGTGATAAAAAATGTTCATGACCAACAATTCAAAGACAAATTGGTGACAGACATGATATATCTGTGCATAAAATTTTGAACATTTTGATCATTTATTTTCGTGAAAGCCTGAAAAAACTGGGTCACATCTTTTTAATTCCGATTGAGACTGATTGTGATGCATATAGCATTGTTTACGCATTGAAAAGTGATCTTGCAAATTGAACATAACTAACCTAATTGCCATAGGTACTAGTATAACAATGATAGTGTTATGGTAGGAGTGTGTGTGTGTGTGTGTGTGTGTGAACAAAGGTGTGTTTTAAAAAGTTGAAAGAGGAAGTTCCCTCATTAATTCTTGTGAGATGTGTGTCATTCACTACAATTAATTATCACAGAAAGGTATAAATGCTTTGCCTACTCTTTTCTAAACAGGGTGCTCACTGTAAGCTTTATGAAGTTATCAATGGCCATCAAATTTCACTTAAAATGATGAATAATAGCTGTAATATTTTAATAAATATGTTTAGCTCTTTTTTTAGTACGAAGACAAATTGTTTTAGCTGTTTTTAGCATCTTTTTGTTTCAAATCTGGCACTTTTCTGCCAGAATAATTTGGCAACACTGTTTTAGCATCATTTGTGTCCGAAAAAGATTTATCTACATTGGGCGCCTTTACCAAATTCATTCGAGCAAAATGTTTCGCTAAATTAAATGAAGAATTCGTCTCTGCTTTTTTAATACTGACGAAGGATTTTTAAATTTGAAGGTATCCACTATGCCTAGACTTTCAAAAAGTCTCACATCTTCATGAATGGGCTGAGACCAGTGAATATTATTGAGAGCGTTCAAAATTGAGTAGATTTCTTTGCACTTCTTGATTAATAATTTACAAAGTTCATTGACGCAGCTCTAAGTTTATTCATATCGTACGTTTTTTAGAGTAAAATAATCTCATTATTGTGTTGATAATAGAAAAATAATCAAACATTTTAACAGAACGATTTGAGCAATGCAAAAGAAATATGATAAATTCTACCGTTTTGAATCGTTTTAAATGTTCAGTGACCTTGCTTAGTTTTCTAGCCTTGCTTAGTTGCTTAGTTTTCTCTCATCATTCTTTGCATGACTTACAATTTAATGAGGAACTACATCGAACCAGAAATGTAGTAGCGTTTTCACACTACCTACTAAAATTCTTAGCACGTAGTGAAGTTATTAATGACGAATCATCTTTATATCACTTACTTTTATGAAAAGGAATACAGCATACCACTGTAATTTTTAGGTTGCCTAGTTGATCGAATTTTTCATTTGTTATTGGAGTACAACACATTTGGATAAAAGGCAGCTCGGGACCCTCACACACGCACCTCTCGCGAGCGAGCATAATATTCTCGCAACATTTCAAACTGCTTCGCAAATGCTCGTGTAGGAGCATCACAGACAATACTACACAATCCAACTATGACATAACTATTATTTGACCTTAATGCCTCTGTTAGAAGTCAATACAACACAGGTACAAAGCTGAATGATTATTCTCAACCATACTTTTCGTTTTATCTGAATGTAATCCCACGACAAAATTTTTTGTAGAAATATCAGTTGAGTATAATGTTTGCCTAAATGAAGCGTCACTGCTTGAGGACACCGGATTACATTAATGTTAAGGCAACATTACTTCAGCAGAATCAGATCATGGTTGTGTATTGACTAGCCCATTCTGAATCCCAAACTAGAAAAAAACTTCATGTTTTCCAAAAAAGACTGCTTCATATTTCTTCGGCCTTCAATAGAGAGTTCTTGCACGCAAAGGAACACCATCAGCTGGGTGATGTTTGTCTCACAAATATGAGTCACTCATTTATTGACCACAGCTCAAACAAATAAATCTTTGCAAGAGTCCAAATTCACGTTATCCTTTGTTAAGATTTTATCTGAGTCCAACATAACCCTGAATATAATGAGCTAGCATATTCAGTCCAGTCACATCATCAACATTTGAATTTGTTGAGCTTATTGCAGCCAGGAGATCACAGCTGAGTGCTGATTTACTTCCATCAAAAGGCACATTGTTCGCAGTTTTTATGATTGAGAACTCACTATTAAATTCGACAAGTATAATTATGTTCTGGTAATAAGTTATATTGGACGGCTCTGTTAAATTTTTAAATTCGTTCAAGGAAGGCTTACAGGAGCTTCTAAACCATTCTTAAAACAATACGTTTATAGGTTTTTATTAATTCGGTTGAGAAGAATTTTATGCGTTCATAATTTATACTAGTAATTAATAACCAATTTTAAATTACATACTTAAACATATTCTTAAAGCACTGCGTTTCCGGCTTTTTAATGATTCAATGTAGAGGAATTCTCTATGATTAGGATTCACAATAGAACTTGTAACTAATTTTGAATATGTAAACACAAATTCAAACTTATTACTTCTCGAGCAAGTTATTTTTTCGTGGAATATAGTTGCCTGTACAGTTTATCATTCTAAAAATGATTTCCGATATATCGTCTTACAAATTTTCACTTAAAATTGGACCGTCAAGTTATGCGTTATTTCACCTTTGAAAAAATGTAGTTCAGCGATGATGGAATTTATTTCAACTATTTCAACTATATCAACTAACTCTGCTCATATTGATATAATTCCAGTATGATATGGTTGCGATATCATTTGGTTTCATTAAATTTTCGGAAATTAAACCAAGCGTAGAATGTGACAACACAAACGAGCCGAATGGTTTGATCTCGAGTTGTCCCCAAGTTTCGTGATTTCAGGGTCCAACCGCCCTCACACCCGCGAGTCCCCAACAATAATTTTCACACACGAGCACTAGTACATTTATTTAAAAAAAACTTTAAAAATACCCGTTACACAAAGTGTAGTCCTATGAATGGACAGCATATATTCTTCACATTATAGTGACATTAGAGGCCACATCACCTTTTTTGATTTCTTGCCATGTTGAAATTACCATCTGATGTATAATATTACCAATGGAATCGTTTAAACAACGCAAGAAGAAACGTGGTTTCTGAGAATGTCCATTGAAATACGCATGTAGTATCATTATTTATATCTCCCTGGAATGCCGATCAACCCTCGTCACTATGAAGTACTTGGGACTGCTAACACAGAGAGGGTCAAGAGAGTAGTTTTTAAACGTATTCACCGTGTTGGTGACATTTTCTGGCAGCTGGTCCTAAGTTCGGCCAATATCAAATGAGAAAAAATTGTGAGCATAATCGGTTTTCAAACATTTTATTGCCTATTTCCAGCCGTTACATCTTGTTGGAACATTGACCGCGGTGTCGAAATGCTCTTGCAAGGTAACATCAATAATGTCATCGAGGTATCAGTACGTCTATATTAATCGACCTTGCAATATCTTCGTCCAAGGGAAATGAGTTCATTGAGTGGATGGTATTGCCTGCAACTGAAGTTATGCAGTTCTGAAATAATTTTCGACAGAATAACAAAAGAGCGCTGAAACGAAGTACAACTAATGAAAAAATTATAAGACGGAGTTTAGTGTCATTAGGCCTTGACCGATATGGGGAAACAACGAAAATCTTTGCAAATTATGAATACTTGTATTCTAATAGGTTCAGTTCAAAATACAACATATAAAGACACCTGAAAATATTTTTTGAAGCTAGAAGGCAAACCCCATAATGAAATTTATAAAAGTGCGAAATGACACACTGTTTCTGGAGTTAAATGTACACATATTTAGTTTAGCAGAATAGAAAAATTAGTATAATTAAAGGCCACTTCAAACACACTTTCAATGCAGAGCTGCGTGTTCCAACCAATTTAAGCTTTACAAAGCAATCTCAGAGAAACACATCGACGAGGTTGACTTAGCCTAATTCGACGTAATAATTGGGATGTTTGCAGAGAAATGTGTAATATATATTGTATCTAAATGCAAGACCTGAACGTAATCTTCTCCTTCTCAACATAAAAGGGGTCATTAGTATTCGCATCCGCTGATGTTTATAACATCAATCTATTAAACCTTTGGGTTCAAAATACTGACAGATGTTGATTATCCTTAACTTGAACTAATGAGAAGTTTCTCGCATGACGTGTGCGACTGCAGTTGATTCTAGCTAGTGTTTCTGTTATTATAATCATGATGATAAATTATCAGAATGCACATGCTGAAATGAGGACTATTGGGATGTTCATGGTTCGAATGGGGTGCAGTGCCACGCCTTCGTTCTTTGGGCGGAACCGCAAAATCGAGCAAGAGGAAACCTCCGTTATCTTGTGGAGTAGAGCTAATGAGTAACGATCATCGCCCCACCCTCTCCCTTGCGCAGGATCTGACGCTGCCGTGACGTACTCGTATTTACGGCAGGCACCGTCGACCCTCTGTTGGAAATTCACCTATGCATCGTTTCGAATAACAAATGCATGCCTAAAAATCCTACACAACATATTCAGAAAGATATTTTACATATTTTTTGATTGATTTGATTCCCATTGGTGTGTAAAATATTTTACTTTTTATATGTTCGGGTGTTTAAAAAATTAAGAATAACTATGAAAAACGTAGGAAAGAGAACTTACCCTTTAGTGTGATTACTGATTTTCTGAATCAAAAATAAACCATAAATTTGCATCAACATGTGCACCATTCTTTAACTTTCATCAGAAATCACGAGTCCTTTTAGCGTTTTCGTGTTACAAAAACACAGATCGATGATTTCAAATCTTAAATAAGAGATGCCAGAAATTTAAATCACACAAATTTTGAGTTTCATGCAAACCCAATTACGTTTTTTGGCATAATCTAGTAGATGTTTGGCCAGTGTCCAATGAGACAAATTATATTGATGTAAGTGTTGTGGTTCACACAACCCCCTAATTGGCATCTACGAACTATTGTAATCATTAATAAATGTGCCAAGATACAAGTCTTAAATGTGATCATCATTTATTTAGCAATGTCAATGAATAAAAATTTGGAACGTTTCGACCTCCTGGGTCATTATCAACCTGAAAACCAGTTGAAAAATCTAGTTAAATTTACATCAATCTTAAAAGAAGACAAGCGAAAATACATAAAAAGGAACAAAATAATAACATGTTCAGTATTAATAAAACGTTAGTTGAAGATGAAAAGCTGATTGTGTATCATTTAAAACCGGTTTTTCTTTCAAAATGTGGAGAGATTCTAAAATGCGGAGGTTTATTTGGTTTGATGCAATGGAAATTGCTCTAAAATCGCTTAATCTAACAGGAATGTCGCACTTCTCTGGATGAGAGCGGACAGAACAGTGAGAAGGTGTGGAAAGTAACTGATAAGTTCTAAAACTTCTGTCAGTATGCTCTGCAACACGAACACTGAGGGCTCGAGTAGTCGAGCACACGTATTCAAATGCACATTGTGTGCCACTATATGTGTAAATCACAGATGAGAGCACACCTTTAAGAGTTTTATACTTATTATTGAAATATGATCTTATTTTACATTTATTGTCTTACATTAATTTAAAATCACTCTGCGGAAAATGTTGAGAAAGACGAATGAGGAGGTATTTTTTGAGTTTCTCTGATTGTTGACCGAAGAACGGAAAGGAGAAAAAGGGTTCCTTTGTAGGAGAGGTAGTTAGAGTTACATCGGTAAAAAACTATCTGTTCAAAAAGTTCCTAACACAAGAATATCCTAGTTGTGATTGAAAGCTATTAATTGTTGCTAAGAAAAACCGTTTATAATCCAAGTACCTTATGCATAGTTTCAAATGTTTCTTCGGTCAACAATTGAAAAACTCATCTTGGCCGTTTTATTTAAAATTCGAATATGCAGAAAGCAAACCACTTATGTATGTATCCATTTCTTCGAACTATTGGAATTCTACGAAGGAGGAGTGTGTCTGGCTACCGTATCTTGACGTTTTGCTTCAAAAAAGATCAGAAGTGCAATCTCGTACCTATTACGTCCTACACTTTAAGATATCTTAAAAACCAATGATGGTACTTTTGTACCATCTCTATTGGAAATAAACAGTTTTTTCTTTTTTTTCTTTTCTTTCGTGAGAGATGGGTTGTCAAAGCGGATAAGCATCTGTACAATTCTCTATGATCCTCCAGATGATTTGTCGCATTCTGAGAGTTGGCACATTGAACGTAGCCAAGCTTTCGCGCGTCCAAGGCACGTCGACGTCGGTTGAACGCCTACCATTACCGTATACACGTCATCTTCTTCGCCTCTACCATGCACAGTTTCTACAACGATTCAACGTCGCCGAGTGTCACGACATAGTTTCGTTGAAGATATTTCAGTGTTTTGGCCATTTTCCCAAGGTAAAATTCAATCTATTTTTGTTAAGATTGCTTGAAAAATTTAGTTCCTCACAGAAAAAAAAGGGTTGCGAGTTTATTCCTACGAATTTTATTCCACGAAACGTTCATGACTCTGCTCGTAACGACCACGTGAGAGAGAAAGACAGAGTGTGTGTGTGTGTGTGTGGATTGCTCCTTAGCCTGAAGGCAGTCGTATTTTAATCCCAACAGTGAGGAAATCAATACTAAAGGCTCAGTCTTGCTAACATAATTGTGTCACATATCACTTAGAAAAATCAACAGTGTTAAAAGTATCTCTGCTAAATAGTACATTATCGAACAGTTATTTGAACCAGCATTGGAATCAAGCGTGTAATCATGCTCTGCGCATTTTCTTCGACAAGGACATTTCGATACCAACTTTTGTGGAATTAATCCCTTGGATCCCCACATCCCTATTGATCCTCGGCACTCGTAGAATGAATTCAGCTAGCAACCCATTCAAGATGAGTGTTTTAAATACATTTAGAGACAGCACTGAGTTCTTTCTTGAAATTCCCCTTAGTGTTCTATAATTACATATTTTTTATGGGAGAGCCGGTGATGAAGGGCCAAACCAGATCGCTATCTGAAGACATGATGTGATACAATGACGCTGCTAAAATATAAACACAAATACCTTTACATTCATCCTGAATATATTTGTTTTTCCTCAAACTTAGGGGTGTGGGTAGATCCGTAAATTTATTACTCATTACTGAGAGACCTTAAAAACAAAATATCTAATTTTCGACTTATATACATAATAAAACAGTGAGATTGATGAGCTTTGGAAAATAGAGACGGGAGATGAACAACTCTTACAACTGAAACCAAAGCATTGGGGTTATAATTTCCACTAAAAATGGCAACTCTTACATCATTGTGTAACTCATTTTATTTAGAAATATGAAAAATATTCATTTCGGTAATAGTCATTAAAAATTTCTTTGGCAAGCATGCCAAGTACATCAATATGGACGTTTTTGCTAGGAAATCAGTTCTCCTTGCGTGTTCAGTTTCATCAGCATCATTTGAAGGATACCGTCTCTTCGTTTTCATTCCTCGCACTCTCTCTATCTAACTAAAAAAAGGCAATTTGGAGACCAGATGAATTTCTTATTTTACGGTTGAAATTGCCGAATGATATACGTTATAGAATATACAACGCATATCATTATATATTCACAAATTTGTTGAGCGAAGCGTATTAGACGTAGTAGTCTAATGGGGACTTGAGTTACGAGTCCATTTGGGCTTCGGTGATGCGAATAGGAGGAGGCTGATCGCATTGTTAATCGTATTTTTAGCTACGTATAACCAAGGCGAAATTGGCCTTCTCATTCCCTAATCCTTTTTGATGAATCATTATGTTAACATTGTGGTGCTTGAGCCTTATACGATCAGTTTCGCTGATATAATTCCCCATCGGAGAGATTGCGGAATCATCTCCAAATCCGGATGACTGTTGGAAGAAACTCCCCGCTTGAGAGCACTGCAGCAGGCCCTCCAGGACAGGCTACCGCGCATCTGGAAGCCGTCTGACCAAAGCCACGCAACACAACTGACATCTCATAAACAGTTATTGGAAGCTTATTGCTGAAAATGCCCCCAGTCCTAAATAATCAGTGTGGTGCTAAAAACCTACATCTTATTTCAATGAATAAATAAAATTCTAAACGGTTGAAATTACAAAAACATAGAAATATATCCCCTCGAGGCGAGGGGGTAACTCTCTGTGACGTGTGCATAAGTTTTCTTAGAGTGCACCCGGAAGCCATTTCACAACTGGGAGAATCTGTTATCGTTGGACAATTTGACTGTCAATGACCACGCTGAAACAGCTGAAATAAATCTAAAACTCTCTGTCTTATATCTCTAGGATAAATGAATTTTTAAACAGATCGTAATTTGAAGAAGAACATCCTCTTGATTGTTGCTACTGTCAATATTTCACTTACCTTTATTCGATGAGTTATCAAGCGAATAGCACTATTTTCATTCGTATTCAGAAAAAAACATGAATATAGCAACAGGACCGCGCTAGTGGACAATTCTCGAATTGCTTCCTAAGTCCCATGCTTCTGTAACCAATCACGCTCATACTCCATAGTAGAAGACGGGGAAAAACAGTCCTCACATTCAGTGACTTTACGCAAAAACATTACCTTCCACTCTGCATGTGTAGCTTCATGGTTTAAGTTTTCACGCTAGCAGTATTTTTAAAGTCGTTCCACGTTCTTTTCTTGCTCCTCCCTGAATGTTGGGGCTACTTTTCGTTGAAGCAGTGCTGGAGGTATTGATAACAATTAGACAAAGACGGATTTTGATACTGCGTTTAAATTAATCTTGTACAATTTAATTTCTTCATACATTTTTGGAATAATGGTCACACGTAGATTCAGCTCCTTAAAATATTGGGATATTTATTTCGCAGAATTGACTCAGGCGATTGTTGTTTTATTCACTGTTCTATGTTGAAAACGATATTTTCTGACAGATGGTTCGAGATTCTGATGTTATTAACCGAAAAAAATTTATGAGCTAGAGGTTTGAAACAATTGTTTAATTGTAATTTTCAGCCGCGGTATTATGTACGGACGTTATCGTTAGTGTCAAAAAGCTGTTATTGATTCGAATTGAAGCCACTAAGATATTCAAGTCTCCATTAGTTGCTCTACTCAAGCAAACGAAGTGAGGTTAAAGCCGTTGAAAACTTTGTTCGTGGCTAACGTTTAGGAGTTCTGGAAACATTTCCTTGATTTTACGAGAAATTCTGTGTCCTTCGTGAACGTCTTTTCATATTTGAAGGCCAGAGTTGCCTTGCATTTGGAAAATTTAATCCAGCTCGTAAAATTTTTAGAGGTAGTGTAGTTTCCTTCGATTCACTGTCAAACATTCATGCAATAAAGCGGAGAATAATTTCGCTAGCATTTTTAATGCTAATTCGCTCTAGGACAAATTGCCTGAGACACCTGAAAGGTCAAAGGGAAAGTGATACCAAGTTCTTTTTGTAGCTCAAGTTCTTCAATAGGAATATTTTTAAAACGAGTCCTCAAAACCTATTTTGATTTGACATATTTGAGCTTATAGTACTTTCATAATTGCTATTTATTTATTTATTTATTCTTATCTTGGTGAGTGAGGACTTAACCAGCGTAGGTAAAACCTTGGACTCGGCTTCATGACGTAGTATCACAGGTAGGTCTAGCCAAGGTGTCAGAGAAGAGAGACATCAGCGCGTTTCAACAAATTTCTCCCACTTTCATCAGAACCAACGACCGAAGCTGTTCAGCCGACTGCCCTCATTCATGGTCGAAAATATTTATGCCAGAATCCCAGAACTCTTACGCTGCATGCGTTTAGTTTTGGACATCAAATCATCTTCGAGAATCAGGCGCGGAAGACCCCAGAATCTGTTCCTTAATTTGTACTCCGAAGGTTTAATCCACTGCATTTGCTAACCGAGGCTGAGAGCGTAGACTAGGTCAGCAAAGGCAATAGCATCCGTTGCTGAAGGCGCTAAGATTTGGTCTGCATTCCAAGCGAGCTAATTGCGCACCTCGTCACTCTGTTTCCTCTAATGAGACTCCCAGCCTCACATTCTTGTAGCTCTTAAACTTAGAGTTGCTTCTGATGCCCGCGAAACCTTGCGAGATTCTGTTCGATAGACTGCTAAAAGAGTTCCTCTAGAAGTAGTTGCAAACTTACAGTGTGTTGCAGAATGTACTTTTAAAGGAGTTTTTGTCATCTCTACTCAACGATGCTGCGTTTCACTCGGCTCTAAATACTGATTGAGCCCAACACTGGTGTGCTCAATGAGTTGGTGCTCTATATATTTGTCATTAACGTCACTTTTCGAGACACAAATTGCAAATGCATGAAAATAACCCTCAAATTAACCAATGATTTTTTGTTTGAAAAAGATGATCGTACACTGGATTGAAAAAATTTAGAAAAATTAACCACTGTTTCTAGGTTGCAAGTTAGGAAAATGCAAACGCTTATGGCATTTAACGCTTGAATGACCTGTTTCAAATTATGTCGTTCATTTTTTTATGCGGGATTCCACAAGATATCGTAAGTATTCAATAGAAATGAGCAACCTCAACTGAAAATAACAGTGATTGAAGTCCTTGAGATGAGCACCAAGAAAATTTCAAATTCAATTTTTCGTATAGTTGTTAGTAACACATTTGATGACATTCAGACTTGGTGGTGTAAGGTGTCTTTGTAAGAAAATGATCACTAGTATGACTGGAGCTAAATGCGTAACACCAGTTTTGTCATCTGCCATCGAAGCTAATCAGTCAGGAAAGTAAAACTTTGTAGTAGTATAAATCCTTTTTATCAACGTGAATTTTCAGACATCAATCTTGTGTTATACTATAATTCCTGTTGCCACGCGTGGTAGCAGACTCAAATCTTGATCATTTAAAGAACTATTACAAGAAAATTGCTATTGGCAACCCTTGTATCCGTAACGATGTTCAAGAATTCTACGTTTACTGTGGTTCCCGTTTCATCCTATTAGCTGAACTGTCGTCCAGAAGCAAGTGTTGATATCTCTGACCACCTGAGTCATTTACACTGCTCTATACTTCATCCTTTACGATGGTAAATGAATAATTTACTGCCATTTTTCAATCTTGTTTTACTCGTAAAATGCTACATACCCAGTTAACACCACGTGAGCCAGATATTTTTGTTTTCGAGCAATGTCTCGAAGAGGTTTTTTAGACACAAAAGTTTCGTTGAACACAAAAGTTTGTCTCTGAACTGATTTTTAAATTTTCACAGATCGCCTGTCACGAGCATCAAGCACTTAGCGCTTGCTCCGTTTCCGAATGAACAATAATTTGGCCTTCACTTGTCTATTTCACCCGAGCAATTAGCTCGCTGAGTAAAACTGGACTTCATCATCTTTTTGACGGAGAGAGTAAATACAATGAAAAATTAAATTCCCCATTCATTTTTGACCATTAAAAATAAAAAATTTAAATTCATTTTATATGTCAGTTCATAACTGAATACCTAATCAAAAACTACTTGGGCATTGGAAATAACCAATACATCAGTTACACATCACCCATCAAGTATTCGTGCAGTGCGACGCCATTTTTCAACATTTCGTTGTCTTCTTCACCATACTTATAATTCACTCCGAGGACTTCCAAACTCTTTAACGAAACGTTGAAATGCTTTCACAGGTTGTATTGCACGTAAAGCACAAACCTGACCAAAAACTTCGTTGAATAAAACACATGCTGCGTGATGACACCGTCTCGACCTGCAGTTTTTGGAAGAAAGACTAGAAATTTCCACAAACGATGGGATAAACACGACTGCCCATCTCTACTCTGATTGTGAACGATTGTCTCATGCGGAGCAATTTTCATTACTGGAAAGACATATGAATTGATAAGTGTTCCAGAAATAATTATCGTGTGCAGCTTTGGATGCCGTGTTTATCTTCCTTACCGCAGTCGCTTACCGTGAAAACACCGGAAAATACATAGTTATCAAAGTTTTTGAAAGAAAAATAGGTGTCATTTCACCACATGGGCAGAGGTCATATTTACCTGTCACGCCGATACTAGAAATTGAAAAATCATTCAAAATTTTTCCGTTGTTCACTGTTCTGAAAGCGTTTAATCAATGATTCTTAGTAACATTGAATCTCCAGTGAGTATTATGAACGTGCAAAATGTTGGGACTATGAAGAGCCATTGTAACCTAAACCTGTAGCAAGATGTGTTTCATTTCGATACATTTTGTAGGAATAAATAGGAGGATCATCGGAGCCATAACACACGGCAGCGACACGAGTAACTCATAATGCCACTGCTGTGTTGGTGCAGTTGCCCCGGTGGGAGCGATTTGTTACGTAATGAGACTCATTGCTTACCTCAGAGCGGGAGCTACGACCAAGAGGCGAGAGCGGGTCTCCTGCTGTATCGCAATGCGATCTCAGTCACGTGCCGTGTTCAGACAAATTGGCTTGACATCCAGCTCTGAATGCCTGTGCCATTAGCCTTATGTGAGAGGAAATGAGAGAGTCAGTGTTCGTCCTAAGATATCCTCTAGATAGGAAATCGTAGCTTCTATTCTTTTGAAAAGGATTTCAATGTAGTAGAGTTATGGAGGAAATGATGCAGTTTCTCAGTTGATTGTACAGCAGTTGGTGTGAAGTGTGTTTTATTGTCGGAAAATTGATTGAGAGTGAAATATTCTGTTCATAGTGTCAACTCGCCCACATTGAGCATACAACGCGTGACTCTGGATCGATCTCAGTTAGGAACTTACGGTATTTTCACCAGACTGCAGGTTCTCTGGTGGCAATAGGCAACGGAAAAGACGAGTAGAAGAGGCAAGAGGAAGAACTCTTCTACTCTATACGCTGGGTCTCCACTCATCCGCACTCTCTCCTTAGGTTAAGCAACTGAAAAACCGTTTGTACTACACGATTGTATTAGAGTAGCGATCAAAAAGTAAGTAAAAGATTTCACAGTAATCTACCGAAAAAACTAATGGCTGGTCAGGAAGTGCCCAGCAGGATAAAAATTAGCATGGCATACAAGTAGAGGTTGAGGGGGACGCAGGGGAGTAACTATGTAGCTGTATGATCGCAGCAGCTATAAAACAGTTTCAGTTTATGTTGTTTTTCAAACTTCAGTAAGGCAGTGGAGAGATAGCAGCAGCGAACCATGAAGCTATAGTTCCTCAAAAAAATTGTCTGTTGAAGAGATTGAGAAATTGCCACTTCATGTTGTCCAACATCCAAACGCGATGTGGGTTGGTGACACTTTGGCCCTCCAGTTGCGCAAGCGCCCAGATGGCTACACTGACCATGAAGGGCCCCTTCACATATTCTTGTCTCGGCTGCTGATGCCTTTATGGTGCAACAGGCGGTACGTTACATTATCGTGAGCAGTATAATCAACCGAACCTCCTGTAACCTGCCTTTCTGCGAAATTGGGCTAGAAGAGTTCAGAATTGTTATTAACGGAGTACTCGAGCTGAGTCTAGCAGTAAAATAATTATGAATGTTCTAAAACTGGGGAACTTATTTCGGATGGAAAATTCACGCCTACCCTGAGCATATTAATACTGTGTGTTGTTGATGTTAAGAAATTACTAAGGACTGTGTTTCTTTTCATGAGTTATGATTTTATCATATTGAGTTAACCTGTTTGAACTGCTGCGCTGCATTATATAGATTGATAATTCAAAATGATTGTGACGCGTATCTCAGCATCTCTTTTCGTTAAGGCAGCCTTCAAGCCTAGTGTGTCGTTCACTTTCGCTCTACTTCCAAAAATTTATCGGACGTTCTAACCTACCTTTGAAATAAATGATGCACCTTAGAAACAGTGCGGTAATGTGTGCGCGCTCACGTTATATATGTTAGTTCTTCATTTATTAATTTTGTTATGATGCCAATTCTCTCAGCTTACCGTTCGTGTTGTATTTTCGAGGAGTTTGAAAAAGACACTCATATTAAAAAAATTTTTCCCTCTCTTTTCGAACGCATCAGAAAGCACATAAACGCATTGATATGAAAGCAACATTATAATAACAGTAATGTCAGACCGTACAAGGTTAGACCGTTCGTAAGCCTTCTCTTCCCTATGCACCTGTAACCTCTAACTGAGAGCAACTAGGCTCCGTAAAAATATACTATGTACATTTTTACATTAAAATTACATTTATACAAATGTACATACAAATGTACTAGGCTCCATAAAAATCCAATGTACTATATTATTCATGAAACAGAAACATTCTTTAACTGGGACTTCTTGCAACTGGCCGTGTTCAAACTAAAACCCCTTCCTCTTTAGATAGGAACGTCGTCAAAACCTAAATTTGATTTGAAACTTTTTGAATGCGTGTTCAATTGCAACTATGTAAGTTACTTGTTTCCTCATTTGCGCCAATATTTGGATTATTTCATTTGCCTTACGAGATATATTTGAACTAAGGATACTTTAACAGAATATGTATTCAAGCCGACGGAACTGAACTTGTATTGATGCTATTACATGAATGGTGGTTTATGCTATGAAAAATAATGGGATAGAGTACAAAAAGTTTTGTATCAGTTTGTCCCACAATTCTAATTTGTTGAGTTCCGAGATCCATTCCGATCATCATGTCATAAAGCACTAGTATCTGGCCCGTATGTTTTATTCGTGAAATAGCATGTAATGCTCATAGGTCAAATAAAGAGTTGATAAATGATTAATCGCCTTCTCGCATCCTTTTCATCCAAATTTTAATCGTAGCTCAGCGAGTGGTGATTAAGTTGCTGAAATGGACGACCTAATCGTTGTATTTCACCCCATATACAAGCGAAAAATAATTGGCTTTTTTTTTTCAACCCCTCAGCTGGAAACGTATAAATATTTTAAGCGCGATAAGCGGCCGTATCAGGTAGCTTCCTGCTGTCCTATCCTATCATGCAGTCCTATTAAATACCACAAAGTATCATAGTGATCATTGAATAATTTTGGTCGTAATATTTCCTTCTAATAGCCTGCGATGTAATGAATATCGTCGCACCAAACAAGGGTGAGATGTCGGGAAATAAAAATATCAAAACCTTCACACCTCCAAAGTTTCTCCCGTTGTCAAAATTTATTTTTTTTCGTTTGTCCGGTTGATATGAGCAAAATGTGCCCATCATGCGGCTTACACAGTTTCTGATTGGTTTCATGCTCCCAGAAACTTTCAAAATTTTTCAAGGTCGGTCGGGTTATTGCCTCCCATAACAGTATCATAAGCACGGAGTGGAATCGACACCCGCAAGATTGGGAACGCAGCCGAACTCAATAAAAAAGTTTGGCAGTCCAGAATTTGCCTTCTTCGAGGTCATTAACAAAGGAAGTCGAAAACGTGAACATAGTCGGTGTGGACTAACTGTAATTGCCATCAGGATGCTGATTTTGTAGAGAGTGATGATGACAGCATTAATCGAAATTAGAGATTAGCCTTCCTATGCATTCTCACTCCAGATGCGAGGAGCGTTTTTGACGAAGAGTTCCCTCAGACAGTACATGATGTCTCGAAAAATGTTATTTTTTGTACGTAATTTACTAATTATAGAAAATTAAATAAGACGAGGACGAGATGCGTAGGGTAATCATGTGCATGTACATAAACTTTTCACCACTGTACACCACAAAACTTGTCACCCTACCAGTCAGACTGACTATTTCTCTCTAAAATTGGGACTTAAATAAAAGTGTTTCAGGATGAAATTAGTACAAGAAACATTCCTATCTAAAATACCAGCAAAAAACAGAAGATTTAGAGTACTCACTCGCCTGGAGTCTGAGGATCATGTGACCTACTAACCGACACCACATTACCTCGCTGAATTATCTGGTGTGTTTATTCTTGATCCGCTCCGCTTGCATTCCACGATATGGTAGGCGTGTAATTCTCTGACAACAAGCATTTGAACGAATCCGACGATTATGTGCAATGGTGAGCAGAAGTCCCAATCTTCTTTTCGCTACTTCAACAGATATGTATTGTATTGTAAATAGTCTAAAGCCAGCCAATATATTCTTGAAGTGGAAGAGAAAGAGATCATAGCAGCACCATAATGCTTTGCGGAATCAGGCAGCCAAATCCACATAAGCCATTAAAGGAACCATAACCAATCTTGAATCCTTTAATTCATATGACAACCCGTTGCTGGTATGTTATGTTGCATATTTAGCTGTGAACTCTCTGATGATCATTGAATCCAAGATAAAAAGCAAGGTAATTTTTCAACAGTTCAGTTAATTTTACGCACCAATACTATTCAAAGTACTATTTTCCACATGTTTGCGATTCTCATTTCACGAATGTTTTACGCAAATTCGTTCGGCAACTATCCCATTTATTGGGCAACGAGATTGAAGACTTCAGTCGTGCTTACAATTTTATCGTTGTTAATTTAATTGCTGAATTTCGGTGTCGGCGTCCTAACGTTGCAAATTTGCAAGGTGAATTTCCCTTTCATATAAGGATATTTTTTCAAGTAGACGCAATTATCATTTTTGAATTTCTGCTTAGTTTTATCGAGTGTTGAGCCCACATCCATTTGTGCAATGCTTTTAAACTTGCTGATTTCCCACAGGATTTAATGTCATAAGCGTGTTATTACCTTTTTGTCGTCCCAACTAGCGTGCCCCGACCGATCAATTTTCAAAAATCGTGAACAGGTCGATGAGAGTAGAAAAGTAACCATTCCTCGTGCATATTATACAGCTTCATCAGTGAAAGATAATTTAAGGCCGTAACAAAACTACCTGAACGAACAGAGCTTGATTTTATTTAGTTGATTTCAAATGGATGTTAAATGAACAATGAGATTCATAGTCAGAGTGAAAACCACGTCAATTTTCTTTTGCCTGAAAAAAATTATACCGACGAAAACACTCAGTTGGGTGATAGAAATATTTATTTAATGTTGAAGAAAGCTTTCTCTATCTTTGAACATTGCTTGCATTTCTACACAGTCAATAGATAATGAGAATCATGGTCAGCATTAATTAACTGCTGCTGTAAATGTATCAATCAAATTCTCTGGCCTGTTGCGGAGCTTGCCCCATGCGCCACCTGAATTCAATACACAGTGATTAGCAGGCTCAACAGAAAAATATTAAATTTCACGGTCTAAGAAGAAAGAAGTCAGTCAAAGTCCTGTTCAATAATTTAGCTTACTAAAAGACGCGGATACCTCGAAAACATCATTCTTCTTTACAGAGACGCACGTAATAGCACCCATTAAGTGCATGGAATGAGGATTGCCGTCAGCAATGACGGAGTGTTTCACATCAAGACTGACTGACTGACTAGGATGTATTCGCCATAAAAAGAGTATGGACAGAAGCGAAATTTTCAACTTTCATGTTACAATGGTTGAAAGTATTTTTTTCACTCTAAAATATCAAGCGCTGACGTCAGAACCATCCATAAAAATATTTAGAAAGGTCTCTAATTACAACGGCGAGAATCAACACAGATTGATGCTGTTAGTTGAACTCCAGTGAGTAACTTGAACAACAGTGGAAGTAATATGCAGAGGGAAAAATTTTAAAATCAAGATATTAGCGAGGTTTGTCAGTCATTTGGTGACATCTCGCGTAGTTACCAAATTACAGCTTTTATACTTCGAAGTATACTTAAAAACTATTGAACTAGTCCTTGATGATTACAAATATCAACAGCGAAAGACAATTTTTTTTTCTGTAGATGAAACTAATCTCGGCATCGAATGATGAAAATATTCCTCAGAAACAATATTCGACACAGAGTGTTAATTTGTCAACAAACTGACAGGTTGACAAACAAAACTGACAGGTTGACAAAATGAGGGAAACAAATTTTGCCTTTGGTTAGTACGTTGAAGTTATGTCATGAGTCCTAATAATTCTACTAACAACACCTAATAAAACTCATGTAGACTCCATTAAAATGAAAAAAAAGAGGAAAACGATTTAAATACCGCAAAATATCCCCAAGCATCTAAGCATCCACTCGTTCAGGAGAAAAAAGAACGCCACCACTGCGCGGAGAACGCCCGGAGAGCAAGTTGTGCGCGGCTCTAAATAGAGACCGTGTAGGGTAAATGGACGTGATATAGGGTGCCACAGCCGCAGAAGCGGGAACATACTCGTCTCGAAGAGCACGGATCTTGAGCATGGGTCTCAGCGCGAACAGCTCGGCTTTCACGTGAACAGGAGAACGCTTTCAGGGAGCGTGTGGCGCAGTGCGTCAGATTTTGAAGTGTCGGAGCAACGGCTCACTAGGCTTGCTGGAAGCGTGGTTCTAGCGATGAATTTAGAGAACATGTGCAGACTTCGGCTATAATTGATTTTTTTCGTTATTCCGATTTGCCCATGATGCCTTGGGGTTTGGTGGGAAATAATTTTGACAAAATTTGTTGGGAAAATGTTGAGGTGTATCTAAGATGTCCCATTATTATGTGAACAAATGGAGTAGATATGTTTTAAAGAAATCATGCATGACAGTAATTTTTCGTTAGTTTCCACGACAAAGTAATCCAAGTAATTTAATGGATTGATAAAGCAGAGAAACTGTAACTATTAGTTTTATTTGCAATAAAAATTTCGCGGAGCGACAAATCAACGACTGCACAGTTATATATCTTTATGTTGAAAACAAGTAAACAAAATTTGCTACTCTATGCAGATTGTATCAAGGAAGTGAGTTCCACTTGGTCATCAACATAAAGAAACTACAATTTCACGAAAAATTTCACTGTGACAGATACAGCACACGTTACACTTTTTCACACGTAATCCCGACAAAATTAAAACATTTGTCATGTCATGAGCTTCAAGAGTCGTATCCCTGTAGCATAGAAGTCAGTCGCTTGAGATTGTTACAGAGTTTGGCAGCTATCTGTATTTCGGTGCCCCTGTCATTAGTGAGTTGTTGACTAACTGAGTATGGTTACTATGGAAATGGCTTCTGAGTCCTTTCATTGTGAATGAAACGACGGCTCTCAACAATGCACTGGTGCTCTAACTCCTAAGATTGGCCGTGATAAACGACGTCCACCCTCTGCGCTCCTCGTCATACTCATTCTCCTGGCCTTTGCGGGAGGGGATGGAATCTTCATCCGGCGATAATCGTGCAGCTGTGAAAAATCAGCTGCCTAGAGCAGTGCAGCTGCCTAGAGCAGTACCTTACAGTCCCTTAATTGAAGAAGCCTACAGCTAGCTCCTGCTCTGCGGAGTTGAGCAAGAACTTTTACACAAACGCCCCTACGCAAGTGCTGTATTTAAACACATTGCCAAAATCAGACCAGCGCAACGAAGGGAACGCATTTCTTGTGCTTCTCTCTCAATCATTTTTGTCTCAACATGTGACATGGGTATTACCATACTCTCATGTGAATATCAATTAAGAATCTTAGTGGTAAAATATTTGAAGGCATCTTTCGCTCAAATTAAAATATTTTAGAATGCGACGTAATTTATCCTATGTAATAACTTTATGGAACATCATTGGAATATTCTCTTGTTCCACGCCTAAAATATTTTGTTTCTTACTCTCGTGAGTATATTATAACATCACTATTTTAGGTAGTAAACTTTTCTTTATTCTAGCTATGTTGTAAATGTTATGGTTAGCATTGTAAAACAATCCTTCTCATGTCTTTGACTCCGGTGAACTCTTTTGTACCAGCACTGCCAGTAAATATAATGGTAAATTCCATTAAATTGTGTAATGGTTATTTTTTTTATTCTTTCCATGTCATTATTTTGACATACTAGTTGATACGTAAAATTGAAAAATTGTCCTGAGTGCCGAATGTCGATCTCTTAGTCTTAGACGCAAAATAATTTAAATCCGCCCATTTTACATTTAACATCGATCCCTTAAATCACTAGTTCTTATGTTTGTTTGCTCATATTTAAATATGCACACTAACGTGAGTGTTTCCAACTATGCGTCACTAGGATAATGTTTTATAAGTTACTAAAATACACATGCATTGTCAAAATCAGATTAACGCAACGAAGGGAACGCATTTTCTCTGCTTTTCTTTCAATCATTTTTGTCTCAACATGAGAGATGGGGAACACGATACCGATGTGTGAGTATCAAGAGAGGATGTTAATGCTAAGGGATTATAAAAACCAATGTTACGACTTTATTGGAAATGAGTTGTTTTTTGTGCACCAAGAGCCAGTTCACCAAGCTCTCATTCGCTACAGCTTTTTTACGATTGCTCTTTAACAGATTACTGTAGCCAAGAGCTCCTTCATCAGTACATCCTAAACAAGCACATCTTCCCACCACCAACATGGTCTCCACCCCTCAGCTTTTGTCTATTCACATTTCACCATGTTTCGAGTCAGACTCTTTTGTTATGTAGGACCTGGTTTGATGGGATGTCCAATGCTGTACGTCATTTGTTCGCATCTTTGTCATGACATTTTCTAGTCAAAAAATATAAAATTTAATTAATCGATGGTAAACGAGACTTTTCAATGTTCAAGTCAAAGCACTAATTAATTGATAGACGAGCTGCCAACCTCTCGGTCATCGAGAGAACCTATTGATGATTATTGGACACAAGTCATAACGCGAGCTCTTTCGCATGAATCATTGATAATGAACATGATCCTTTGGTAGCGTAATCTTCAAACAACATCGACACTTTCTTTCCATCCTACAGGGGAAATCGTGAGACTTGACCTCATCATTAGTTTATTACCGATAAGATAGTTACACGATCATTTGAGCACCCTGACGAAATCATCGGATACATCAAAATGAATCTAACTCACCTAGTTTACATTCCAAGTAATATTACGTACGAATGCTTAAGGCAAAGCGTCAATAAACATACGCGCAGAATGGCAAACATAGAGGATGCTAAAGGAAATATGTACATAATGTTAAGACGCTCATCTCGCTCGTAGGACCCAGGATGATGATTATGATGGGCTCCTTGGCTGTTTTCACGCTAATATGTCACAAGATATTAATAACGGAGGCAATCCAAAAGCCTAGCCCCGTGAGGCGGCGGGCAGAGAAGAACTTCCTCTCTCAATCAGAGTCACAGCCCGAATGTCGCCCTCGCGACTCGCGTCCCTAGAGCAGAGTAGCCCTGGCGTTCCTCTCACGTCTGACTTCACATTATGATTTCTTTACAGTCTTAAGACGGATTAGTTCCACGAGCAAGAGGTTTCCTTTGAGTCTAGCGTATTTAATTACATTTGTAACAGGAACATCGATTCTGAATAATTGGAGTGTAATCTAATTGACGTTAAGCTGTTAAATAATGAAATACGCGAGCAATAACTTTCCAAGAATCTTTCCCGATGTCGGCGTTTAGCAACTCCATTAACTGGACGAAGCCCTTGTTCGTTCGTCGGCTCGGAGTCAACGTGATGAAGCTGATATGAACAGCCGTTAGCGCGTATATCGACGTGCCTCGAAGCTGGTATGATCGATTCAAACAAGTAGAGCGTCCTCCACTTAATAATCGTTTTTCATACGTTATGATCGAAATCAAAACACTTTTATGCACACTCCAGTTCTCATCTCAATGTCTGAGCACCTCTGTAACCTGATGTGCAACACAGCATACTCTTGCTAATCTACTCTGCAGTGAACACTCATTTTCGAGATCCTAAGTCGTCAATGAAGCCGGCGTAGTCACAAGTTCGAGTTTACTCCCACGACAATAATTATTAGTCATTGACTGAAGTTTCGTCACTGACTATTTCAGTTTGTCAGTGCTGTTGTTTCCCAACAGAGTGAATGACGCATGACGGACTTCTTCTCACGGTTTTCTTGCCTCAGGAAACGTAGTAACGCAAAATCAAAAAGTTTTAACTGCAGAACAATTCACAGCTTCGAATACAAGTGAATCATCATACTTGATCTGCCTATTTTGTCGTTACTGTCCTGCCGTATATCACTCCTCTCAAGTCTACCGTAATTGTTCGCCATAAGGCGGATTAATTATTGCTCTCTCACATAGGCACATATTATATCTCGCAGTGAGCCTTGCAAGGCAAGCGCCGCCGGATGTCTTTGTTGCATTTGGGGTTCGCAGGTCTTGGGGCCGGAAGAGCCATAAGCCGCCGGAAGCTGGCCGGCGAAGTCCTTTATGGTGTCTTGCTACGCTTTGCCTTTTACAACCAACGGAAGATCTTTGTTTGACTTCCGGGCATTGCTAGATTTAAGGAAGGTCTATCACCGACGGAATCGGTACATTATTAGGAGCCTTGCTGTGCTTTTACTTTCCCTTGCTCCGTAGAAGTTTACGGTTTCTGATACTGTAGCTCATACATTGGTAGTTTGAAGCTACCGCAGAAAATACATCAAGTTGTGTCGATAATACGACACTACATATTTGGCGACGAGGACTTCGAATCTCCAAAATGAATTTGAACTTTACAAGTGCTTTGAAACCAAGATGACGTTTTCTACAGATAGCTGTCCTCCATTCGACGTTGAAGTGGAAACAGTGTGCGAGTTTCTGCAAAGACTACAAGTACAGTGTGCAGACGCTCTTCAGAAGGCGGGAAGCAATGGCAGAAAGAAAACTAGTATTTTAGTTAAAGCCTTGCCCGTAAACATCATTACTGATCTACAACGAAGAATTAAACCTACGTTACTTTATGATGCTACGTATGATGAACTTGAAGAAAAGCTAATACAGCAATTTGAAATCAAGAAATCCATTGTGGGCGCATCAGTTACATTTCTAAACAGAAAACAAGGTGTTAATGAATCCATAGAAAGTTTTGCTAAAATGTTAAAATAACTTAGCATCTGCGTGCAACTATGAAAATTGCTGTCGTGATCGTCTGTTGAGAGATGCTTTCGTGGCAGGTCTTCGTTCATCGCAAATTCTCAGTGCAGTTCTACAGAAGTGTGACGGAAAAACCTTCAACGAATGTGTTGAACATGCAAAACTCATCGAACAGTTAAGTTCCGATGCGCAAGATATTATTCGTGAGGATTCAGCTTCATCGTTTTTCACAGCAGAAAAATTACAGCCGAACTACACATGCATCCGTTGCGGAGCTAAGCAAATGCATCTTGCAAAGAATTGCTATGCATTGAAACTGAAGTGTAATACATGTGGGAGGACAGGCTACATTTCTAAAGTTTGCAAATCTACGACGGGAGCACGGCCTTCTCCAGCGGAGCCTACACGAAGGGAACCTACACGAAGGGGACCTACACGAAGAGAATCTGACGCAGCTCGCAGTTACATGGTGCAGCCGGAAAGAAGTGATTATCATTGCAACGTCGGAAAAGAAGATGGGTCAATGAAGAGTTCACGTGAGCCTTCACATCGGAAGAACGAAGTTGTTCTACAAAAGCCTAGGAATGATACTGGTGACGGTAACTCTGTTCATAATTTGTCTGATGTACAAACTAATTACGCGTTATTTCAATCACATTGCATTCCTCATAGTGTCACAAAAATTGCTCCCTCTGTTGCGCTCAACAATCGTAAATTTGTCACTTCCCGAGAGAGAGTTAATCCTAAATACTCTGTGTCCAGGTCTAAACCTACGTATGTAACTCAATTTGATGTCGGTGATCATGTTCTTGCTCTGAACTTGAGAAATGGTCCCAAGTGGCTGAAGGGAATTATTGTTGGTAAAGTTGCTGTTAATATCTTTCATGTTCAAATCTTAGCATTAAATGCAATCTGGAAGAGACATTCAAATCAGCTGCTTCATTCTTCTAGTAGCAAGGCGGCTGAGCCTTCTACTTTGCAGCCTGTTAGCAGTTCACCTATTCAAAATGAACCGCGTAGATCAGGTAGAATACCTAAACCTGTGATGCGAATGGGTTGGTGAGTTATGCCTTCCGTTTTTCATACGTTCATCTAAAGGGAGGGAAATTGTTATATCTCGCAGTGAGCCTTGCAAGGCAAGCGCCGCCGGATGTCTTTGTTGCATTTGGGGTTCGCAGGTCTTGGGGCCGGAAGAGCCATAAACCGCCGGAAGCTGGCCGGCGAAGTCCTTTATGGTGTCTTGCTACGCTTTGCCTTTTACAACCAACGGAAGATCTTTGTTTGACTTCCGGGCATTGCTAGATTTAAGGAAGGTCTATCACCGACGGAATCGGTACATTATTAGGAGCCTTGCTGGGCTTTTACTTTCCCTTGCTCCGTAGAAGTTTACGGCTTCTGATACTGTAGCTCCTTCATTGGTAGTTTAAAGCTACCGCTGAAAATACCTCTAGTAGTGTCGATAGTACGACGCTACAGCACACTATGCATACATTTTACATGCTATTTCAAAGCTATTTGACAAACTTAACCTCTGAATGCACTCTACAGTATCGCAGTAAAAATTAAAAAAATTCATTTTCTAAACTTTTGATGAAATGCCCTTCGTGCTTTCCTTCGACTTCGTTCCACTTGATCATTAACGTTGAGATGGGGCTTGCAAAGCATACTCTGGACTACGCTACGAATTTACGGCTATTAATAGTGTTTTTAATTAATTTAACTAACAACAAACAGCGTTTGAAAACAAATTATAATTTTTGTTATCCTGAATGTAAGGCTACACATACGCAAATCCTTGAAACAGCAATATACTGGTTGTTCACACTGATTTTAGTTATAGTGTTAAATTACAAGTATTTTAAAGGTTTCCATCTCAATCAAATGATGTTTTTCAACTAAATTTCATACGTTTATGGATTATGCGTTTTGAAGCTTGGCCATGTTCTTCAAAACGCTTAGAAACATCGTAAATTGTCTGCTTAGGAAACTAGAAGGATTTTTAAATGATGGCAGGGCTTCTACACGTGCGACGAAATTTACAGATGGCTGAACATTTAACCTGCTTCTTAGCGTAATGTTTATGCACCAAACTCTAAATATTAAATGCTGGCAAAATAGATAACTATGCATAACTAATGTTTGTCCGTGACACCAACTTTAGAAGGGACAGAATTATTTACACTTAACATTTACACTTGAATTTTTTAACAGGGTTTTTATTAGATTGAGTAAAATTTTTGATTCTCTAATGGTCAATATTTTTGTACTTGATAAACACCAAAAAATACACATCAAAACATAAATTGGCAATCTGTTTTTATTATTGTTAGACTGTTTCTCTCGTACAGAAAGAATCAAATTGCTGTCTTAAGACATTTTCAGTTCGCCTTCACACCTATGTATTTCGAAGTTCACGGTATCTCATGCTCATATACTTGAGAACGTAAATCTTCTTTTTTCTCAGCAAAGAGAGATGAAATTGCACATTATTCAAACTTTGCCAGAAAAACGCGGAATTAAATTTGGTGATCAAACTAGGGTGATTGCCGCGGTCTTGGCAGAGTTAAATGAGCGCAGCACACACTGGAGGGATCCAGGTGCTGCCATCCATCACACTTATTGAGCCTGAAAGCAATAAAAGGTCTTCGAGGGAGCTCCGCCTTGGCCTCAACGGTCGTCTTACTTTCTTAATAAACGCGCTCACGATCCCTTTTTTTTCGAGCAAGCTTTTAGAAGTTTGTCATTCCAAATGATCCTTTAAAAATTATCATGCAATGGGGGAATAAATTCAGGCTGTTCGGAAATCACGTTATATGAAAACAAACGTATTTCAGAGGCTTTGAAGGATTGCGATTTGCGATCCAGTAAATGATACTTAATTTAACACGAAATGTATTTTCGGTTCTTAATATTTGAACTTATATAGATGCAAGTTATTACATTTTCTGTTGACTCGAAGCGCTTCACAACTAATGTAATGCTGAAGCGATGGTTGAAAAAATAATTTATTCTTGTGATATGAATGGAAACAATGATGTAATACTGGAAGGGATATCCGTAATGTTACTTTTTAACCGATGCTAGGTGGAGCGAAGAGGGAAATGACAAATATTGCATTCAAGCTGCAAATGATCAGCGTCGGAACTTAGATACACTGCTCGATGTTCAAATCAAACTTCATAGATCAACTTGAAATGAGCACCTATGTAACTCAAACATGGATACTGAGAGATATAATATTAACAATGGAAAAAAAAAATGGACACAAACGTGCTGGTATTACAGTTTGAAAATATTCATTCATTTCAATAGAAAAAGGATTTTTTAGCTGAGTAGTTTGGGATTTTCGAACAATTCTAAAGATACCACCCGAAAACAACTTCAGTCGTCCCCATGGAAACGTCCCCACATCGCTAAGACTTGAAAAAAACAGGAAAGGTTCGCAGAAACATCGAGGTAATGTCATCATGTTTCGATTCTAATTGAATTGCAAATCTTGAATGCACATCAGCAAGACAAACAATTAAAAAGGTACACGTACTATTTCCAGATTAAGCTACACCTTCATGATGCTGTCAGGCGAAAATACCGTAAATATGATCTTCGAAACGATGATAACTACGCCACGACAATGGGTTTTCTCATTCTGCTCCTGGATTCAAGCTTACATTCGTAGCCATTTACATGTTCTGAGCCCTCCCCACTTTCGCCTAATTGAACCCTGGAACTTATGGCTGTTCCCTAAACTGAAAATCAATTTGAAAGGGAAGCGCTTTGAGCCAAGAGAAAATATGACAAGAAAAGAAACGGCTGAGCTCTTCATCAAATCAATGAAGGCATTACGGTGATGTTGCAATCAGACGCAACACCGACGGGAGAAGTGTGCATGAACCTCAAAGGAGAATCCACCGAAAGGGATTAAAAACAAGTTTTGAAAAGTCCACAATAGTTTTTATTTTTAGGTGTATTACCATGTTAATATTGTGTCCCCGTAGTCGTTAATCCCACTGGGAAAACTCTGACCAAATATTCATTTTATACTGTCTATGAATTTATTAAAACAAAATGTTTCTCTAGGAAGAATGAGAATAATTAAGGAGAATAAAATCAAGATGGGCTTCAGAAATGATTTCATTCCATGTACAGAACCCTGATTGAAAATTAATGGTAATAATGATGCACTCAGAGGACATGGTGAATATTCTAAAGAGAAAAACGAGGGCCAAAACTTGGATGAACATAATGGCTATGCACTACCGCAAGCGCTTGCAGGACCACAAGTGCTGGGAACTTTCAAACCATGATTCCTCGAGTGCAGAGCATCTCTACTTGTAGGCTATGATAATTACCACACTGAAGTTCATCGAAACATGAACTTCAATCATTGAATGGGCAAAAGTTCACCCGTCTTTTCGCTCTATTATAGTTGTTTTAACAGATCACTAAAGCGCATTATCAGGAACAAACTCGCATTTCGTTCATAACACCGGACATATTTGCGATTACAATTTTGAAACATAAATTGCTACTGAGCTGAGCCGTTGAGCTACCATCTGTAATTGGGTTACAGTAAAAAGATTTCGATATCCTTGATCAATAATATGTGTGAATAAATTCGATTGGGTGTTTTTCACTGTAGTCTAAACCTGCAGTCTAATTTCAAAAAGTACTTTTCAGTAGCTCTAGGTCCCCCGGCCTCAGGGACACCCAAATTCATTGCAGATCAAAACAAACTTTATGTGACTTACGCTACCATTCCATCTTATACACTCAAAATCTTGCTCAAATGCTGCATTTGCATTACCTAAGGATCTATAGTGAACAAATATTCAAAAGAGATCTCAATAGCGGTGCCACATTTGATCATAGATATGGAGTAATTAGTCACGAATGACGGCTTGGGAAAATTGCTGTTTACTCTACTTATTTCTATCGAATTTGTGACATAGCGCAAGATGGACGCTGATAAACAATAGGTTGTCTGCAGACTTCATTGCAGTCTGTGCTCAAAAGCAGTGTCTTCATTGAGCTGAAATTTACATATGAACTCAGATTCAACTGACTATGAATTGCAAGTCGGTTAGTGTTTTGATGTATGACTGAGATGGAAAGTTTTTAATCATTTATTTTCCAAACACTGATTGCTTACTGAGCTGGGAGAGTGAGCTACCAATTGAAAGCTTGCTATATCAATAAAATTTTAATGTCCTGGATTTTGAGCGTCATGAATAAGTTGGATAACATACTTGCAAAGTAAAAACAGTGAGAACAATGAATATTCGATAAATGATCAGATGTTTCTTTTCCAATGATACACAACAGCGAAGTTATTCAAAATTGATTATTTAAAGCACTTTTTACGCTGAAAACAAATCAGCTTTCGAAATGCGCAAATCGTAATACATTTTTATGATATTAAGTAAAAGGGAGAGACCTAAAAATACCGCATTTAACATTTACTCGAATTAAAAATTGCAGGTACACCTATGAAATTGAACGTTTCGAGCATTCACTCATCTTCAGCAAAATAAATGTACGTGAAAAAACATGAAATGAATTAGAAAGATGATAAATTAAAATAACTAACCTTAAAAACTACCTGTTTACTATTGATAACGGAAAATAACTAAGCTGGCTGTTTAAAATCGGCTTTTTCTTAAATGAATGGAGACTCTAAAATCCTTAAATCGGAGGTAAATTTTGATCTTGTAAGAATTTTAAAATTACTGATGTCAAACGGGCCATTGCAATGCTTTGAATGATCCCTAATAGCTGAATGCGAAGGACTAGATTAAATATTTCCTGTGCTGTACATTTATTTTGCTGAAGATGAGTGAATGCTCTAAACGTCCAATTTTTTTGTTTTACCTGCAATTTATAATTTGGGTAAATGTTTTGTACGGTATTTTTAGTTCTCTCTTTTTTAATTAAGATCACGAAGCCTCCCGATAACTTTTTGCACATATTTTTCTGATAACGGAAAAAACATCATTTGCTCAAATCAGGAGGTACCCAAAACATCTGAAAATAAATTTTAATATGATGGAATCACCTTCATTCACTGGTACAGTTTTCAGCTGTTGGGTATCAACTCAAATGATACTTGTAAATGTTTGAGGGTATTTTAGATCCTTGATTTTCGGCATATTCTTTATAAATCTATTGAATCTAGGATCCAATTTCGGAATATTTAGTTCCAATTTTCGTCACAGGTTTTCGATAAAATTTAGGTCTCGCAACTAACTTCGTCAACAAAGGAATTTCATTTTCTCCTGACGGAATCACGCTTCAGTGCCCTTTGCCGTATGTTTTTGATCATTATAATGAAGCAATGTATCTCCTCTTGGTCGTATACAAATAATATCTTGACTGATGGATTATCGTCCAAAACCCTGCAATACATATTATCACTCAGTTTTCCTTTCAAACAATGTGGAGATTGCCAATACATGCATGAATGAAGCAACCTCGTACCATCGTGCAGCCTCCACCAAAATTAATTACTGGGATTACATTATTAACATCATGCGCTGAGTTTTCTGCCTCCTAGCGTGACGAAAACTATACGAGCTAAATAAATCCTAGAATTAAAATAATGTAGAGTCAAAAAATAATAAAAATGCAGTGCGTGATAATTTATCAACACTGTTATTTTGCGTTATTTCATTTCAGATTATTTGTTTTTATGAAACTACGTATGGAAACATTCTAAAACTCTTTATCAGGCAACAAAGTCTCGTTTTGACTGCAAATATAATTCTAAATGTTTACAAACATCAAAGAAATGTTGACTCGCAAAAAAGATACGTCGACGTTTGAAAATGAACGCATCAAGCGTAACTTTCGTCAAAGGGAAAAATAAGCTTCAGACATCTGTAAGTACAGTACCCGATTTCAATGTTAAAACAATACAGATAACAACAGCATGCTTAAGCAAGCAGGTTAACTAAGTTGATTCTTGGGAAATTGTGAGTAGCCTAACTTCCTGAATGACTTAGACCGACGTTCTTTGAAAAGATTAGGACAGGAAA